>JAVQJD010064171.1:0-11356 GCA_036023655.1 Nannoperca australis | reverse complement strand
GTAGTTCAATGAACTACTCCTTTCCTATGAACTAATATGAACTACTCCTCTCAGAGACTGAGTAAGTCGTTCATTTGGCAACACATGCGCATTGCGCCACAATGTTTCATTGACAGTTTCATGACAGCTATGTGGAGCTGTCATGTGGGAAACGATCGAAGATCCAGTTCAGCAGTTCACCCTGTCATTCACTTTACACGTGACAGCTACACAGGCTCAGGATTGGTAGCCTGGACTGCTACTAGATTTAGCATAGGAAACAAGCATGTTGTAGTTCACCATGGATATATAGTGGAGATCGAACCACCAACCCTACAATTGATGGACGACCTGCCTACCTCCTGCGCCACAGCCGCCATGTTTTTTGAATTGCATCAGATTCATAATAAAGTGTCCAATGAGCACAAGTTACAGGGTAAAAAGCATGTAAGTTTCAAAGTGCAGACAAACACCAAACTAGACTAAATACTATGTTAGATCAAAGCAGCCTAATGTAATTATTGCCGTTAATAGAGTTAATAGATAGAGGTATTTACACGATGGTAACAGTTTTCTGTGACTGATGTCAAAGTTTCTTTGGCAGTTAAAATCTCTGTTATGTGTACATTAGCATTATTAAAAAGTGGCTTACGTGCTTAAAATCTGAGATCACTGCTTCCATTTTAATCTTGTGCTTTGTGCATAATAAAAAATTGGGAACACAAGAAAAATACTTTTAACATGATCAGCATGGAAAAAGTGACAGAACAGCAGAGTGATGCCACAGCCATTCTTTTTCCCCTGTGCTGGAGAAGGGCATGTTCTGTCTCATTCAAGGGCTGTGTGTCTGACAGGATTACTGTGAGGCATTTGATTTCACATTGCTTCTATTTCAGAAGCCAGTGCAATTTCCCTTAAACCACAAGGCAACAGCGCCAAAATTAAATAAATAAATAGATACTGTAGATAGATGGACAGACAGAAAGACACATAGATGTATCAAGAATGACAGAGAGATGGTGCCCCTGGAATTACAGTTGCAGAAGATTATTCCAGAGACATTATTTCCCTCAAGTCGTGGGCTTAAGTCAAATTTGGAACAGAAATGAAATTGCCAGCAGTGAACAACCAGACTAGGTAGGAGTTCATGAGTAGAAAAATAACATTTTCATTTGTTTCTGCCCCAGTGGGAGATGAGCAGCCTTTCAGTAAATAGAGACAGCTATGAGAAATGATTTTTTTGGTCAGCTGGATATTGTTTTAACGTGCACTTATCTATCTGCAATCTATATGTCAGGCCCAGGGAATCCACAGGATGGCCATTCTACTGTTGTCTTTATGACACATAACTGTTGGCCTTGGCTCACCTTCAGTTGTCTCTGTTAGTGTCCCATTTCCACCGGAGATTCAGTCCTACATGTGGTCTTTTTTTAAACTCTTTTTGTTAAGGGCAGCTGATGCTACAGTACTCTTTGGAATTTAGGCTTTTCATATTGAGCTTTGCTGTGAATTGAAATGAAAAATTCAATCCTGGCTTCTGAGATTGTCATCTACCCTTGCACAACCTAGAGAATGTGAGTAGAGGCGCACCACCATACAGTTATTTTTTTCCACTGCAATAATAATAAATAAAATATAGTGCATTTTAGAGATCGGCACTAGGTATCAGATTTAGTAGATTTCTGTTCTGTCAGCACTATTCTATTGTGTTTCTCTTTGTGTCTTGTGCTTCTGTGTTTTGGAGCCCAGTTTGCCTGAGGTAACAATATGTCCCAACATGTCACTATCCTTTGTTTGTGCTGTCAAGTTTTTCTTAAATTGCCGCGTGCCTTGCATGCCTTGTCTTTATCTTGACTATCATTTGATATCTTCGATATCATCTTTTCAAATTAGGGATACAGTATTTTTGTGCATTTCTGACAACAGTGTCCATGCACCTGGATAAATGGTCATGCTATATCATCTTGGTTAAATGTTATCTGGTTTAAAAGAGATTATTCAGGGGATTATTAGAGGATTACTTCCACTTCTGTAAACTGCATCTGTCGCCTTTCTGAGATGTCTGATCAATAAATGTGGGTCTGTGTACGTTGGATCTCTATTGAAGTTATTTATATGGTGCCTTACAATTCATGATTAATCTGTAGGAGCAAAGCTTTGATCCAGAGCTGTCAGCAGTGATGTACTCCCAGGTGATTACGTCTATTTCCTGTCATCCACTATCAGCCAACACATAAAGCACTTGTCACATGGCCCATTCTGATTATGGTTGATATTGACACTGGAATTGAATAAATGTACGCAATAAAAAGATTAGCGTTTCCCAAGAGGCGCGTGTCCCCCTGCTGCATTTATTCCAGATGAGACGCACTGAGCCTTTTGAGAGACTTGTTTCATACAGGCAAATCCTATCTCTGACTACATAATGTGTAAATATAAAAAAACAACTAGATTAATCTGTTAGCCAGCAGTGGTCTCACAGTAAAGCAGGGGTGAAATTGCAATTGGCCTTTTTGTTGAAAAATGTTCTGTATAATCTCAAATGTGCTCCACTTCGCATTGCATATGCATATCAACCCACACTGCCATGACATATTGCAGATCCATGCCCTGAGAAGCAGGATTTCTGCTCTACTAAAGTGACATATCATATAAGAGATTTGTCTCCATGGTCTCCACAACATTACTTCTCATGAGAAAATTGGCAAAATAATTTTCAAGTCAGGAGACATGGCTGGTTTTTGTAATCTTTCCAAGTATGAGTAAGCTTGTAGTGCAACAGAAGTGAATTGTGTGTGTGAGTAATGTAACATTGTTCATTTACAACTGTGTGGAACAATGTGTTTTTTTCATGCATGCACATGCCCCCCTTTATCTTTAATAGCACACCTTTATATTTGACAGTATAGTTGGTTGTAGTGCATGGGTGTAAAACCTTCAGTAAACTAATTAGATGATTGGCTTTGACCTGTTTAAAGGGAGTCACATCAGCTCTGTTTGGGTAGCAGTGAGAGGTCAGAGGGCAGCAAAGGGCCACATAGTACAGGGGATTGGATGGGATTAACCTTGGCATGCTCCTTTGGCCCCAGGCCCGGACGGCCCAGGAAGAGTGGAATTAGCCAAACTAGGCAGGGCCATCTGATTCCAAGCCCTCATCCAATTACTGCCTTATCTCCTGGCCAAATGAGATCAATGCATGGAGGGCAGGGAGACCTGGCAGGCTGGCGAAGGTGCGATAATCAGCAGTAGGGAGCACGGCACTTAACTCCCCTGTGTCCCTAAAAGAGCCAGAGCATGTGTTAGAAGCACCACTCACTGCCATTAGCTCTCTGTGCCTGTTGGAGCCTGACCTGCACTTTGCATTAGGACAACCTGCTGTAGTGCATTTAGGCATCTTAGTTTTTTGTGTTCAAGTGCTGCACTTAGGAAGGTGAATAATGTGCATAATTACAGTTTTACCTCTTATCCTTGGTGAATCTACCCAGCAGATTACACTCGCTGAAGTGTAGTAGAGAGAAAAAAATTTAAAATGAGCTTTTAAACATTTTATAGCGGTTAAGAACAACCTTGTACAGCTAATACACTCTACTGTTAATTCTCTTGTCAATTAGAGAGGAAAACAAATGTTTGACGTTTGGGGTATGATTATGAAAATAATTAACCTCTGTGTGCCATAAAAGCAGACGATTTTGCTCTCTACCTGCACTTCTTGAAATGGAGTCGCATTTGCTTTCTTCATGTAAAATTATGTTTTATCCTGTTCTTCTTTATGTTACCTCATTGAGTAATACTTCCCTGTTCATAATAACTTTAATAAAATGCAAATAAAATCCTTGAATATTTCTAGACTTCAAACCACACTGAAATAATTATAAATTAACTTACTTTATTCTCTTTTCAGACTAGTAACTAACAAATTGATGATAGACAGCTGCCATTAACCAAAACTTTACAATATGAAGCAGTTATACCTGGAAAGAGCATATAGATTTTAAAATGTGTCATCAAAATGCGAGTTTTGATAGAAAAAGTATTTGCTGGCTGAGCCTTTATGTGATATAAAGCTCTTCATATTTATTCTGGATACTTCTGCCACGCCAGTGATTGTATTGCACCACTGGTGTGTCCCTTAGCCATCTGGAGGACTGTTCTGTGCCCTCAATATGGCCGGATAGGGACCCATTCTGGTGAATTTATGTTCAGCTATTTCTTCTCATGCTTGTGTTCTGGGCAAGAGTATCCATTGGAGAGCAATAGGTAGCCCTTAAAAGAGTGTCTGTCCTCAGCTGTGGCCCTGCGATTGTACATCCACTGCTACCCCACAGTCCTTCTCCTCCCACCTGTCCCTGGCTGCTCCTCCTCTCCTCAGCCCAGTTAGATTAAAGTCCTCTTAAATTCACCTCAGCAGGCCGGCCACACAGGGAGAGCGGGCATCACAGGGGCCCTCTGACAATCAGCACCCGGCTAGAAAGCACTAATGAGCGCTGGGAGGGGAGGAGAGGGCATTGGTGTATTGCACACAGACAGCAGCAATGGTGGCTAGGATTGGAGGGGGTTGTTAAGAAAGGAGGATGGGAGGCAGTGGGCTGGGTCTGGCGCAGCACTGACTAGAGTCCAGGGGGCAGAGCTGCAGTCAGTTTGGGAAAATATCACAGCCCATTAGTTAGGAGCAATGAAATGAAGTCAACTTCTGGGACTCCATTAGGCACGCTGCGCTTAGGCAGACAGCATCCCTTGGTGTGATGTTGCTATTCTAGAAGGATTGAGCACAGAGATATAATTGGACTGGGGAAATCAAGCAAGTTTCAGTGGTCCTGGTGGGGCTCTCAGACTGAAAATGAGAACACGGGCCTTTGTATTTTTTCTCCCTCTCCCTGTTAGCTTTACAGCTTTTTGAAAAACAGGAGTGAAAAGGCAGCCAGTGTGCTTGTGCTTTCCTTTTCATTTTTTATTTCCTCTCTCTCTCTGTCCTCTATTCTCTAGCGCCGTCTCTCTGTCTGCCCCTCTCCTTCTGTTTTTCTTATTGGATTTTACCATCTGCTTTAAATTCTTTTTTTCTTTCATTCGGGGCTCCAGCTCTGGCTAACCCTAAGCTAAACAATATGCATTTATTCATCCGTGCCTTTCTCTAAGCATTGATGAGACTGAGGATTGTGCTTGATAATAAACATGGCTTAGTCTAACACAGGCTGCTTGCTAAGCCTCGCAAGGCTGTTTACTGCAGATCAGTGCCAGCTAACTCCATTAATTTGGAATATACAACTACATCCATGAAAGCAATGCCCAAGTACAGTATGCCATATTTTTCCTCTTCCTCCTTTTTCCAACAATGATGTCTGAATAGATAGCTGGATAGATAGCTGACATTTTGGTTCCTGATGGGCACAGCTCAGATGTAGATATAGCAGACAGGCCTCAGTGCTTCAGGTAATTGATGTGCAGTTTTTAGCACCATCATGGGATGTCTCCATCTTTCCCATTTCTAGCAGGCATGCCTCACTTGGTTTGCCCAAAACGCTTGATGTACTCTGTCCTAAATAAAGGACATTTGGCCAATTCTCCAAGTTAATATACTTCATAGTAGCAGTCCATCATTTTCTTCTCATGCCTTCAGTTTAGTGGCTGGTGAGTAATTGGATTGAGTCTCTGATGGTGTATTGCCCGTGTCTTCATCACTGCTTTATCAAATCATTTTCACTGCTGTTTATGCAGTGAGTTAGTTACATGTTGGTCAACTTATTGTTGCTGTAAAGGTAAAGAAATCTGGTGTTGCGTAAATATAGAATATCAATGTTAAGTAAGCCATTTATCATGTACTTACTTACCATAGCTTTTTCAAGGGATTGGTAGGAGATCAATCAGGATCTATCCATTAAGTCTAATTGGCTTTGTGGGGGATTGATAAGTATAATTTGATTAGAAGGTCAGAAGGTGATATATTCATTGAGATAAAGAGACTGTGTTTTTTTGCTTAATAGTTTGAAGAGATAACATGGCTTCAAGTATTGAGAAGCTGAAACATGCTAATTCACTGAGATGCTGCTTTACAAAAGGAGTGTACTGTATCTCTCTTGCTCTGACTCTTTGTCCTTTCTATTTGTAGAATTATATGCCCATAGCAGGAGAGTGTTGACATTTGTGCACCTTTTGGGAACACATCACCATGAATGTTATCAGCACCTTAAAGACAGCCCTCAGCCTCCACACATCCCTGGTAGACGCTCTCAGCCCCTGCCTCAAAGGGCACACCCCACCTCAACCTTGTACCCCTGACCTGTCTGCCAGCCTGAAGAAAGGGCCCCTGACAGCTCCTTTGATGATAGGGTGTGGGGGTGGCTTGTAAAGAATAGTTGAAATAAAGGGGTAAAAAGGGGGCCAGCCATTTGAAATGCCTGCATAGAGATCTAATCAGGTTGCAGTGGCTGTGTCCCTTTTTAAAGTAGCGCCATGGCATTACAGCTAGCAGTTTCTCCCGGGTCCAGGCCTCACAGGGCATCTCATGTCAGCACCCCCCCCCATAACCCTTTGGAACACATCATCCACCTCTGGATTTATTCCACACCTAAAGCCGCCGTGACAGGTTTGTTATCTGTTCACCAGGTCGACGAGCCCTGGAGAGTCGCAGCACTGGCAGTTAGGAAGGGGAATGCTACAGGAGAAGCAGGGCAAGTAAATGTCAAGTGAACCGCCAAAGATGGATATTATAGCTTCTGGGGACCACAGACAGACAGAGAGAGGGAGGGTGAGATGGAGAGATGGTCTGACTTTTCTGTCTGTTTTACAGACCACCGCTCAAGATGGCAGTCTTAACTTGGCCATAGATAGATGTATGGTTCGTTAGTAAACTACTAGCAGCTATATAATATACTTTCAGTTTTATTACTTAATCCATGCATATTTTAGACTGACTACCAATTGGATACAACTTACTGAATAACACAATACTTAAAAAAAAATAAAAAAAGAATGATTTCCATTCATAGTCTTTTGGCAAAGAACACAATTATGTAAAGGGTAACATGAGTTATTACTCATTACAAGACACTAGAAATAACATTTAGCTGGTTACTTTTGCTTCAGTGAGCTCGAATTTAATTTGGAATCTGTGAGCAAGTGTGTGCACCACATGTGAGGTTTCCTACTTGGCCCATCAACAGTGAATATACAGTATGAATTTCTACATTAATCTAAACTTACCTTTAGCAGTGAGACTGTATGTATAAACATTAATACAAGCACAAATTATGTTATACTGAAAGATTTTATTAAAACAAAAAATACTATTCGAATGAGTCACATATCCTTCAGATACCCAAACTTGATTTCATAATTAAAAAAAACTAATTCTCTAATGTGGATTTTCTGTAAAATAGTTTCACATAGTGCTAAACTACATTTATAATCAGTTTAACTGGTAACATCTGATGCACTAACAGCAGTCTTTTTTCATTAGCTTGCAATCATAAGATTCTGTCTGAGTGGAGTGCCGCTGCGAGATACTAAGTATCAAAGATTTGGTATGTCAACTGTGAAACTGTCATGCATTTGTTTTTGTTTTTTTTATATTTTACTCCCCAAGTAACACAACTCCAAGGCTAAAGTAACATCCAAGGGTTCAAATGAGGAAAATTTTTATTTATTTATTATTTATTTATTATGTTTATAAAAAGAAGTCAAATAGATCCTTACAATTCTCATCTCACAATTTACAAACATTCACTGAGGATTTACTACATCTAGCATCTCCGCATTTGATTTAGTTTTTTTTTTCTGGATTATATCAAAGAGAAGAGAACATGTTCGTAAAAGTGTCAGGCAGCTTTCTATTCATAAGGGAAATGAATTCCTGATCAAATCACAAATCATGCTAGTTTTAATTACAGAATCTCAATGGGTGTTTTTTCTGTCTCATAGTAGATTTCCATGCATAAAAAACTGCTAAGTTGGATTCCAATATATGCTTGTTGTCAAATAATGATTATTCAGTAACGGCCAGTAAGTGAAGTATGTAAAGCTAGGTTAGTTCAAATCTAATGATACTGCTTCTTAACATTATTACAAATCCTTAGTTTTTGCTCTAAATGTTGAATGATTACAGATGCATTTTAATGACAATGTTGTGAGTGGTACTGTATCTCTGACTTCTTTTTCGCCAACCACAGTAATTGGATGCATTTATTCTTTAATTCAGAATTTTTTTAATATTTTCTACCAGAGTATTAATATACAGGAGTGTAATTGTATTCCCACTGTTATATATAGCATATCATTGCAGTGCCTGTTGCTCTTTTTTACATTCCCGCCACATTCATCATGTTTGAGTGTGCTGACTAGTTTCCCTGTAATCCGGGCACATTAATGTAATTGTATTCCTTTATGCCATTTAGTAAGTTTAAGTTAATGTTGCAATTCAGTAATGTTTTCAAATATTGCCATCTTACAGTCGTTACAGCGGTGTTATTAAACCTGTCTGCCTCATTCGCTCACTTCCTCATTTTGACCATGTAATCTTGTAGAGAGGAATCCTCAGTTGTATTTTGGGAATGAGTATTCTGTGCAACAGGGATTGAATGTTTTCCTTTTGATTAACTGGCTTGCTAATAAGGCCTGTCACAACAGTTTTCACCCTCTGGAATTCCAGTTGTATCTATTCTGGTATTCTGGTGCCAGATCACCTGAGCTGAATTCAAGCCTCAATGCTTTGTATATGTGCTTCTGGTTAGTTAGTTTGGTTTTACATATTTCCAAATTAAAGATTTCACCTGTTAGTCCTCTGATCCTCCTCCCATGCTCACAAAGGAGAATTGTATCTAAATTGTGCAATCATTTCTCTGGCCTTAATTGCATAGCTCCAGTGAAAGCTTTGCTGCTCTCTCCAATCCTTTTAGAACTACTTAAACGTTCCGCTTGGGTGTGGATTAGTGGATAATGGGCCCAGCAGCAGGCCAGGTACAAGCTACTGAAGTGTTCCTGAGATAGCCTTGGTGGGCCCTAGGGGTAGAGGGGGAGGGTTCATTGTTGGTGTGACAGTTTGGCTGAGTGGATTACATGCAGTTTAGGGGACTGTATTCGATTGGGTCTGTACCCAATTATCCTCCTGGATTGGATTGCAAGTGAGTAAACTCGTATCCCAATTTCCAGTGCACCAGGTAAAGCCTATAGGATCTAGCTGCTAGGCGTTCTCAGAAACTATTAAGCCACTGAGCCCAGAGATAAAGTAGTCATGTTCACAGCATGATGTGACAGCAAATAATTCCACTACTTTTTTCTTGTCACCACTATACTACATTCCCAACTGTAAACGTCAACATAGATTGAGTGTAAAACTACTTTTCCTATTAGAATATTTTATTCATAGCATTTTTTGGCTGCTATATCTCAAAAGGTCATCACGTTTAAAGGCCTTCACAGACTGCATAACATGTTTAATTGTTAAAAGGGAAACTTGCACAACAAAATAACATTACTGGTTATACTAGTCAGTTATATAATGTCATCTGTGGCACTGGACAACATCCCATGATGATGTCATCTGGATAATATTGTTTGAGTAAAGTTTGAAACTTCAATTTTTATTGTTACACGTCTCCCCCTCTCCAGAAATCTCTGCTTGGATAATGGATGTGTAATTTTTTACATGAGTTATGCAGTAATTTGAGCCACTCTGTGCCGCCGCTGTGGTGTATGAATGCATTAAGGAATATTTGCCATCCATTCATTATGAAAAGGAAAATTCAGTCTCGCCCATCCTTCTTTGCCACAGAAGCTCACATGGACTTGCTCTTCAGTGTTCTCTCTCTCTCTCTCTCTCTCTATCTCTCTCTCTCACTGAATTTGGTCTGAAAACTGTGAAATAGCTGCTTGACATTGCTGAGTCAAAAGAGGGCTTCATATGCTCGCTATGAGATATGAGGTTGATAAAGGGGTCTGTATTTTTTCCTTGCATATCATTTTTTTTCTTGGTCATTAAATCTCTTTGCCTAGAATGAATAATGAAAAGTTTCGATTTATTTGAATTTTCACCCTTTCACCTCATTAGACATTGGCTTTGTGGATTATGCACTGTGTGCAAAGCTATATTATGACTAGTGTGATTTTGATTATTTTAACAGATTCTTTTTAACAGCAAGGTAAACGTGTCCAAGTTTGGCCCCCCCTTCTAGTCCCCACTAGATGTTAATTCTCATGCGGGGAGCTGTCAGAGCACGCTGTCGCAATTCTTCCTCTTTTCTTTTTTACTTTTTTGGCTGAAGACTTGCAAGTGGATAACAATAAGTCCCCTGGCTGTGTTCATCTGATTCCATCAGGAAGAGGAGAAAAGCACCACAGTGCCTTGGGAATATTGTGCCTGAAAATGGTAATTTGCCAGCTCGAGCAAATCCTAGGAGAGCAGGGCAGATGAAGAGTAGACAGATTTCACATGCTTTATTTATTAAATTTGATAACCGGTACAGGCCTCCAGAGAGGCAAAAACATTCTGCTGTGTGTCATTTGGAAGCAAGTAGAGCATATTGTGGAGATCCGTCAAAGACCGCCTCCCAGTCATTCAGTCAGTCTGATATTAGGCATTCCTGGGTCCACAACCACCTTTATTTTATGTGATGCTGGTCTCATGCCTTTTAGACTGAAGACATTTTTTAAAAAGGCTTACCATTTGGATTTCAGTTCCTTAAATAGCTCAAAGATTACATTACTCCTAAAATCCATCAGCCAAATCAATCCAGTTCAAGCACATTTGTTTTTCTAAGTGGTTGAAATATGAAGAAGTTAGTCAATAATTTGAATTGATTTGTATAGACCAGAAGCATCTTTCCCATACTTGAAGTCTATGAGGGACTGTACAAGGCTACTGAGCCTCCCCTGGGCTGGCCTTATGGTAAAGAGGAAGTAAGCTAATTGATTAGCTGACAGGCTCTGTTTGGTGTCAGGCAAGCACAGAGGCTACCTCAAGTCTCTGCTCCCCCAGGCTATTATTTAATACAACTGTGTTGTTTTCAGTTTCTTCCCTTTGTCCAGGAAAACCTCCCTGCCCTCTCAGTCCCCAGAGGGCTCCTCAGTGACACTTCACACAACTCGGAAAGAAGGAAGAAGAGAGAAACATAGCCACAAAAGCCATACTTAAGAGGCATCACTTTACAATCTGCCAGTCTCCCAGCTCTGGCGTCTCATTTGTTCTGTGTGCTGATGTGCATCAGGGCTTCAGGGCAAGGTGATAGTCTCCAGGGATGAGTTGCAAAGGAAAGTTACCTGAGGAGATAAGACTGTAAAGGCAGCGGGGGGGGGGGGGGGGGGGGATCCTTTTGTGCGCTGTGGATGTTTTTGTTTATGCAAAAAACAGTGGCAGCAGTTTACCAAAAACGATGTAGAAAAATGAATG
>JAVQJD010064161.1:0-10437 GCA_036023655.1 Nannoperca australis | reverse complement strand
GTCTTGACTCTATTTTCTATTCATTTCACAACGTATGGTGGTGAATAAGTGTGACTTTTCATGGAAAACACAAAATTGTTTGGGTGACCCCAAACTTTTGAACGGTAGTGTAAGTACAGTGATTGTTTTGCTAGCACCCTGCAAGGTAGACATGTCAATCAAAAACTAAATATACATATACTTATATTGTCTATTTTACAGTATAATAATATAAACTGCATACAAAAATGTAAACTACACATGCTTTTGATGCTTTATGTCATTGCAATTAACCATACTATGCAGCTGTCTGTATCAGTATTGATGCAGCATGTGTTTGCTAGCATGCTAAATCTTTTGTTTTCTCAAATCTGTCTAATCTAATCTAATTCAAGTAATTCAGACATTTGTCATATTCACCAAAATAATCATGATTATAATTTATGCCAAAATCCAGCAGCCCTACTTCTAAGGATTTTTGTAAGGTCTGAAGTTGTGTAATAAGGAATTGTTCAATCGTCCGGATTTGGTGTCCTTGCTGTATATCTTCATTCATAAGAACATGTGTGACCTTATCTTGGCTAATACAAACTTTCTACCCCTCAATTTCAGATGGAGGAAGAGGAGCATACAGACAGGAAGCAGCAGCTTGCCCTTTTATATCAAAAGCTAAACAAAATTAAAAAGTACCTCAATGAAGGTAATGGTATGCCCTGCAGTCCTGTTACTGTCACATGATCTATATCTATAGATGTATGTCTATATATCCGTGAATCAGTATGTATGTATGCATATATAGATAGATATATGTGTGTGTATATATGTGTGTATGTGTGTGTATATATATATATATACACATATATATTATATCTCGGTGTCCTCCACATATCCGTACTTCATAAATTCACCATGGCGTCTTGCACTCGTTCCAGATGACACGGACAATATTGACCAGGTCATTGCCTCAAACTCCCCTGAATCGTGCCTCTCATATTTGACGGACCTGGAGAAGAAGGGGGACCCTCACCTGGATTGTGACCACCTCACCAGACTTGTTGACTTCTATACCAGAGTCTTCTCCAGCATGCCACTGGGGAAACACTGTCAGAATGAGAGCTATGCCAGGATGTTGGTCAGATTTGCAGAGCTAAAAGCGTGAGCAACCAAAATTATTACTTGGATATTAAATACTTTAGTCCTCTGTGTAGCTTTAATTCCATACTCATCAGTAGATTGAGATAAATCATTTTGATATGCTTTTCAAAAAACAGCATTGTGGGCATTTAGTCTGTTTCCTGTTTTTCTCATATTAGAATTCAAGATGTCAGTCAGGCAGAAGACAACTTCAACCTGGCGAGATCTCACAGCCAGAACTTTGCATTTGCTCATGTCGCACATGCGCAGTTTGAACATTCTCAAGGTTAGGAGATGTGCTTTTTGTTTTTACACATATGAGCACAATCTGGTCACATGTTTTTTGGGGTATTTCAGTGTCTGCTGTATCATCTTACCAGGCAACACAAAGAGAAGCATTTACATATTGCAGAATGCTCTTGACTTGGGTGCCGAACCAAAGGAACTGCTGGAGGCTGCCTTGCAAAGCATACAGACGGGGAAAACACAACTTTTCTGTTCAGAGCATAAGGAAAATGTACCACGTGAGTATTTCTTCCTGTTTTATTCCATGGTGTTATTTAGTTAGATTACTTGTGTACAGTAATTCAGAAAACCAGTTTAGTGTCACAAGGTTATATCATAATTGTCCAATTTATTGTCCGGTTTTCACACTGATTTTCTTTCTGACAGAATTGTCGAACAGTAATGTGGACGATTCTGTCAAAAAAGTCTCAGCTTTCCAAAAATCAAGCCGTATATCAGATGGGACAGGCGAGTTGCAGCTCTCCAGTATTTTTAGTTCAGGGTAAGAATAACCGACAGTCTTCAACGGTTAATAAAAGTTGGATTTAGGGATCGTGACACTCTTTGTTGATCTCTGGCCCGCAGGGCAGAGCCCCCCGGTGGATCGTCAGATGACCAGCTACCAGGCTGGAGATCTCAACGCAAGAGAGCAGTTTGCATGGTGAGAGTTACATTTCATATCACTTTTACCAGGCTTTTCTATTTCTCTCCAGAGAATGCACAATATGAATGTATTCCACAGTCTTTGAAGTTATGGACTTGTGTTCTGACCTTTTGTGTTCCAGCCAGGCAGAGTTCCCAAAGTACCTTTCTCTAACCCCAAAAAGGATGAGGATGATTGCTACATTAATGGGAAGCCCTCAAAGAGAAGCGATGCATCAATCCACACCAGTTTGTCCAGGTCATTGTTTATTTCTAGATGTGTTTAATTGTGTTATGTCTTAGGAACGTTGTATGATACGAATGATAAGTTACTTATAACATCATCCTGCTGGGAACACCCAAGGTCCCTTGCAAGGAAAGCAGGATTTCCCCAAATGCCACTTTAGATAACAGTAATTGTAAATTTTCTGAGTTAAATCAATTCAATCAATTTTCCACTTTTTATTTAAGACGCAGTGCTGTGTTTATAAACAGCGTTGGGTTTGGTTAAGATTTTAACAGTACTAATACTGTTACCAATCCTGCTTATCGATCCGGTACTTTAACAGTACTCTTATCACTTCTTGTTGTTTAAAAATTGTGATACGGTATATGATATGATTATTGATGGTGACTTATATGTTCGGCATATCTATAAACATATACATTACGAGAGACAAACATGCACATATACACATGTAGTTTACTTATGTTGTCACATCAGATTTACAGTGTGTATAGGCTTGTTTCCTGTGGAGAAATATATAATATACCTCACCAGACTGCATGCAGAAGACGTTCAGACTTGTTGATTTTAAACCTTGATCTTAATAACATTTTAACTTTAACGAATAGTTTTTGTTTTTTTGGACCTGTTGATGGAAGCAGTTAGTGAGCGAGCGTTCTCGCTTCCTTATCTCTGTTGAGAGCTGCACATGCTCAGACCGGGTAGTGACAGGCGCAACGAGAGATGAACTGTGAGCCAGGCAGTCGAAAACTGCATTTCTCTGCCCGTACATGATGCACTTTCGCCCTTGCATGTGAAAGACATTGCATTTGTAGCAACGAGTGTTGTCAGCATCAACAGCTACTGCTTAGAAATCACTGCAAACCCCTTGAAAATGTATTCCATCATGACAGCAGTGTAACAAAAGAAATAGAATGTTGACATTTGTTATGTCCCTGTTCACTTTGCATGCAGATTCTTGAATATATCAGTTAAATGTGTAATAATTAATTTCAAGTGTATTTGATGCTTGATTTGTTACATTTCTTTCTCAGGCTAACGTCTGGTTCAAACATAGACCCAGTATTCAGGCTGTCGTCGTCAATGAAAAATGCTCTCGGTGGAGATTTTCAAGTGAGTATAAACAGGCTACAGTAATCGGAATAAACAATCAGGATTCAGTGGTTATCATTTTTAGTTCTCTGCTAAGCAAATATGTTCAGCATGTGCTGAAGAAAGAAGTGTACTATCTTCCTCTTATATCGCTGTTCTCAGCCACCCACCATCAGCCCAGAGCTTTGCCCTTGGGAGGACCAGGCAGCTGTTGACTCCACCACCACACTCCTTCACACACGTGACAAAAAGGACACTTCAAGAATGGAAGGTACTGTGTGTGCACACAACCTTACACTGACTGTGCTGCAGTTGTCAATAAAGGTTTTAGAGCTGTGTGAACAATCTGCATTTAGCGTTTTCTTTTACTGTTGTGATGACATTTAGTTTTTCCCTGGCAGATGTAACATACAACTTTGACCAGGTCGTCAATACGAATTCCCCTGAGTCGTGTTTGACGTATCTGATGAACCTGGAGAAAAGAGGCAACCCTCACACAGACATCAACCTCCTTAATAAGCTCAAGGACTGTTATTCAAAAATCTTCTCCAGGCTGCCAATAAGACAGTTCAGCAAAAACGCCAGCTATGCCAGAATACTGGTCAGATATGCAGAACTCAAGGGGTGAGTGCATGAAAACACTGCATCTGCATTACTGTCTGGGAACCTTTGTGGTGTGTATAAGGAGGTATGTAACTGCACGTGTGATTACTGATGGGCCTTGCAGGAAAATTACGATTATTAACATTTTCACAGCAAAAAAATTCACTTTATTCACTAGATGTTGATTATTTGCATAAGATGTTACACTAAGAATTTTTTTTCAAACCTTTATTTTTATCATTCAGACATGACATTGTGAACCCTAATATGTTGATGCAAATTTTGTTACACTATAACTATATGGAAGAAGTACAATATTATTGAACTATTACCCAGCTGTGGTGTGCTGTTAGTGATATAGACAGTGACTTAATCTTTAAGTGTAATCTAATTTCTTTCTTTTTCTTTTTCCCTTTGAAGGATCGAAGACCCAGATGAAGCCCAAGACCACTTTATAGTTGCAAGATCTAACTGTAAAGGCTTTGCCTTCGTCCACATAGCACATGCCCAGTTTGAAGTATCTCAAGGTAGAGTGGCTTTGTATTTATTTTAGTTTTCAGAAATCTTATGTATGGAAAAGCCTGACAAAAAGCCAGTTGTTACAGATGTACCAGTGTCCTAATACACTTACAACCTCCAACTTTGTGTAGTCTGTGATGTGTAATAACTGTCTAGCCAGCCTGTCTCTAAAATATAGGGAAATCATCATGTTCCTTCCTCCTTTTTCTTTTTAAGGCAATGTCATCAGAGCAACTTCTATTCTGCACAAAGCCCAGGCATTAAATGCCAGGCCAGCAGAGCTCCTGGAGGTGGCCATACGTAACCTGAAAGCTGGGGAGAAACAGATTGTACCCACCAGGGAGAAGGAACACCACGCAGGTAGAGATTCATTAAAGTCTGTGTAAAGCAATAATAGATAAAGTGTGAGTCTGCGAGCTATGTATTTGTTTGCTTTGTGATTTGCTCTATTTTGGCACAGCACCAGCCCCCTTTTTGGTGTAGATGTGCACACTTACTCCTATTCTGGGTTCATCACACCACAGGAAAATGTGTTATTTACCACCCATATATTATAGAGTGTTAGGGGAAGGGTCATGCTCAGCATGGATACGGTGCGTCAATGAGCCATGATTTCTGGCAGCTAAAAAAACAAATCCTCCTTTATAGAGACTTTTTTATTGTTATGGTTAAAGCACTGGACATGTTTTGTAACACTTTTTTTCTCCCTCCAAATTTCTGCTGTTTATCTTGTAGATCTGCAAACTGGTGTTGCACTGAGTGCGACTACTTGTAGGGGAAGCCAGGAACATAAGCTTCCTGCTCGGATCCCCATGAACCGCTCAGTGGAACAGCCTAAACCTGCCAGCAGGGAGCCCTTGTCAGAATGGAAGATGCCAACTCTCATCAGCTGGCATGTTTCTCCAGAGGTCTGATGGAAATCTTTGTCTGCTGCTGTTTTCTGTGCAATGCGTTAGCCTGTTAGTTCATTTAGTTTGTTTGCCCTTCCTTGCTGGCAGAGTTTGGCTAATAACTACTTTCCCTTATTTGTCACTATGATGACAATTTTCCAAGTGAGGGAATCTCTACAGATAAGACAGTATGATCATTTTCTGCGGGTTCCATTCTTATTTCCTTTTTCTGTTATGACCCCTTCAAATCATTTATTAATTGAACCAGATTCTGTGTTAGTCTCTGTTAGTTACCCTGTTGCTGATCAAATCATCCCATATTATTTTCTAGGATAAACGCGTAACACCTCCTGACCCCAGACCTGTTCCTCGTGTGCTGGAGTCGCTCCCCACTCCATCCCTGCATCTTCCGTCCAGGCTGAACCCACAACCGGTCTGTCAGACACCAAACAGCTACAGAAACCCCTTTGCCAACAGGTATTACCTCGACTTGGGTCTGATGCTCAGGAACATAATCAGTAGCTCTTCATTTGCTTTAAGGAACACAGAACTTATCTTGATTCTTTATGTGCTTCTTTGTACCATTATAAAACCTGCCCAGTCACACCTCCATCTTTCTCCCGCTCAGCTTTGTTACTCCTGTTGTAAAGAGAGGCCCTGAAGCGTCTTCCTCTGCAGTTGCATTACACAGAGCCGGACCCCCTCAGCACCCTTTGAAACCACCAAACCAAGCGCTGTGTTCCCAAACTCCACAGGTACAGCATCTTAACACCTGCTTGTGACCAAGCTTTTTTGTGTGGTGAATAGAAGTGTCAACCACCATATGAAGAAATGTGTTTTCTTTTGTCTTGGGACAAGAATATATTTAGGCCTTCTGTATATATTTAGACATGTAGAGAGCGATGTTGCTTGTCTTACAGTATAAGATGCTGAAAGGCCCTTTCCTGTTTTAAAACCACAAGCAGTCATTTGAAACTATAATGACATGATATCCTTTGTTTTAATGTCATTTTAGGCTTCCATCTCCTCGTTGTCAAATGAATCCATTACCATTAAGGGCAAGCAGTTCTTCATACTCAAGATGATCGGACGTGGTGGATCCAGCAAGGTCAAACATGAATGTGGTATTCTTATGAAGATCCGGCATTCCTACGCTTTGCTTGTTGTTAGATTATTAATGACCATTGTTCCGTTTCTTTCAGGTGTACCAGGTCCTTGACCACAAAAAGCAGCTCTTTGCTGTGAAATACGTTGACCTTGAGGAGGCAGACGCTCAGACAATAGAAAGTTACAAAAATGAGATTGAACATCTGAACCACTTGCAGCAGTACAGCGATCAAATTATAAAGCTCTATGACTAGTGAGTACATTAAAAACAATATTCAATGTATGGCATAGGAATCACCGTGAAACTTTAAGATTAACATTAGACACAAGATTAGAAATTTGCTTTTTTGAAAGTTGCAGTAATTAAGTCAACATTGTATATTAAAAATAAATATAAGAGTTTATATTACGACCCTTGAGGTCCGCTTGTACTTGTGATTTCTGTTGGAAATGCCATGATGGTTGTATATGTGTTTACAGTGAAATCACCAACCGCTACATCTACATGCTGATGGAGTGTGGAAACTTGGATCTGAACACTTGGTTGCGGAACCGCAAAGCTGTGAATCCGCTGGAGAGGAAGTTCTACTGGAAGAACATGCTGGAGGCCGTCGACACCATCCACAAACACGGTTCTCTTTCTCTACAACTTTCTCTACCACTGTTTCCCTCATCCATTCTGAGTGTTGTTTACTACACTAAAATCTTGCTCTCTAACCGATCCCAATATACTGTATGTCTTCCTCTATGCAGGAATTGTCCACAGTGACTTGAAGCCGGCAAACTTTGTCATAGTGAACGCTTCGCTGAAGTTAATTGACTTTGGCATCGCAAACAGAATCCAACCAGATGTAACGAGCATTATGAAGGATTCACAAGTAAGATTTATGTTACCGACAAGTCACACACTGAATGAGCACATTGAGTCTCTTACATTTAGTGTTAACATGCCGCCCAGTGATTGGATTGTCCGTACTTAGCTGAAAATCCAGGTGTAAATGCTCTTCAGATACATTGTTAACTGAATCATCTACACCAGCTGCAACAGGTCAGTGGGAGTTGTTAACATTATAATATTTATCAGATTTTTATACAGCAATTTTCACTCAGCAAATTTAACACAGTGGTTGTGGATTGGTATGAGGTGGCAAAATGAAGGCCAATTCATCTGTCCATTCTCCATCGAAATACCCGTTTTTAATGTCACCACTTGCACCGTACACATCGCTGGTAGGCTAATATGCAAGTATAACAGCCAGGGGACATATGGAACATTTGCTAAATGGTATAAACAAACAATTACCAGTGTGAATCAATTTACTTTAATTGTGAATTAGAATATCGTCAGCGGGCCACCCGGCGAGATTTTGCCCACGGGCTGTAAGTTGAGTGTCACTGCTATATACTGTGCCTGCACCGTTCATTCTCACGGAACAACCAAAATAGATTGTGTTGTTTATATGAAATTCTCTGGAAAGAAACTTAATTAAGCTGCATCAGATCTACACTCCAGGTGGCTCTACCCGTGTAAAAGATGGTTGTTTTTCAAACACAGGTTGGAACCTTGAACTATATGCCCCCTGAAACCATCAAAGACACTTCATCCCAGTCAGGAAGAGCACGCTCAAAGGTAATCATTACAATTAAACATTCTTAGCAGTCATTTTTGATTGCGGTACAGTGGTGAAAAACAGCTTCTGATTTATTTAGTAATGTTTGCCCCGCAGATCAGCGCCAAAGGTGACGTGTGGTCCCTCGGATGTATCCTGTACTGCATGACTTATGGGAAAACTCCATTCCAAAGCATCACCAATCAGATTGCCAAGCTGCACACCATCATCGATCCTTCCCATGAGATTGAATTTCCAGACATCTGTGAGAAGGATTTACTGGATGTGCTGAAGGTGAGACCACGACTGAACTATGTTAGTGTGATGCGAACAAAAAAGATACATGTCAATATCACAAGTCTAACAAGTTTTTAATTAAATAAAAATATTTGTGGTGGATTGATATATTTGTCGTATTGGAGGCTAATCAGTCACTGTCCTTTACAATTGCTATAATAGATCTCTGCCTGTATATTAATGGACAGTACGTACTGTACAGGATTCAGTACACGGGCCACTGTATACCGTACAGGGCAGTTATTTTGATTTTTGTAAGTTGTTTATCATTTGATTTATCACTTTGACATCAAGGAGTTTTTCTGTTGATCACTGTCAAAACATCCCACTCCTGCTTTGTGTTTGAGTGTTGTAAAACTATAAGAAGGGTTTTATATAGTGCACACACTAAATAATCACTGTAATAAAGAAATAAACAGGATAGAAGCTAAAACAGACTGCCACGCGTTGTGCCCAACTGTTAGAAACGTAAAAGTATATTTTAGTGACTGTTCACATTTAAATAATACACTATTATACATACACATTCTGTTCTACAGACGACTGCTGTATGTTACAGTGTAAAATAAAAGTACACAAGGCCACAGATTAAAACGGTGTCTGACTTATAGGTTCTGTTGAAGGGATATGAAAAACAAATTAGCCGTTGTTGTCTGGTTGTTCCAGAGGTGCTTGGTAAGAAACCCCAGAGAGCGGATCTCTATTGCAGAGCTGCTAGAGCATCCATACCTGCAGCTAAAGCCACAAGCATCACCTGAACCAGGTACACACACACACACACACACACAGTGTACTTGGAAGCTATCTTTGCTGTTCACCATGTGACACTGACATGTAATCAATCCACCTGTTTCAGTACCTCCATGTAACAGTGACCTGAAGAAGATCCTAATGGACCTCGCAGCCCTCCAATCTCCAAACAGCATAATCCGAGCTGCTAATGTAAACTTTATTCTGTAGAACTTTTGACTTCTTCCGGTGAGTTTCTTAAAATACTAACTCTGCTTTCTGCTTTTCACAGAATCTGGCAAAAATGTGCAGCAGCGGCAAGAGGTTGGACGTTGCAGAGTGTGCAAAGTCCTCAACATAATGTAGTATGAATATTGCATTTTTTTCCTCATTTTTTTCCCTTTTTCTTACCACTTAACCAATTCAATACAGTAACAATATTTTCCTGTTGTAAGAGGTAGAACTAACACATCTATATTTGTGTGTTTAGTTCCTTGGAACAAAATCATTATCTTGCCTCATTTTACTTATGTTCCCATTTTACATGTTCTATGGTAATAAATGTAAACATACAGTAGAGTCAAATAAACATACTGTATCTTAGGAGTTGTTGGTTCATTTGTCTTAGCTGATATGGCTAGCTGAGTAGAAATAAAATATAAAATACAGTGAGATACGTTATGAATTCCGAATCTTAGAATCTTCCGAAATAGATTTCATTGTGGAAATCTATGATAATAGATAATCTGACATGATCAAACAGATAAAATAAAGAGTCGACACAAGAAGAATTGTCTCAGCTGGCTTTTATAGGGTTTATATTTTGGCCTTTTAAATCTTATGTTATAAGTTGTGAATTTGCATTACCCTTAAAATCTAAATGTTTCCAAACATTTGGATATACTCAGATGTGCAAGGAGTTTGTACTTTATGATGTCAGAAAGAATCTGCAGCAGTTCAGTAGTATTTTGCATTATAACATAGAATCGCGTTTTAAGAAAAGGAATGCCAGTAATTCTTGGATTTATATTATTAAAAATCTTTAGAAAACCTTTCTGTGTGTCAGGACGTGAAAACTGATCACAGGACTGGAGCACTTTTGTGCGCCCGTGCTTGCAATAATTTTTTTTAATGTCGTTATCTCGAGATCACGACTTAATTATTCCGTTATGTCGAGATCACGCGATGATTACACAATTGAGCCTTCAAGATCACTGCCATGACTGTCGTCGAGGATTCATAACTGGAGAAACAGCAAGCTCAATTTGCGACTGACCACTAAAATTAGCCCAAATAAAAATGA
>JAVQJD010064153.1:0-49657 GCA_036023655.1 Nannoperca australis | reverse complement strand
AAAATGAAGTGGAATGTATAGAAGAGAGACGGGGGGGGGGGGGTTCTTCCAGAGCAAATTGTAGTTGGGTTTCTGTCCAAAAACAACCCATGACCTGTCAATTTCATGCTCAGCAGCCCGCAAGCAAAGAGGCAGTTTGCATCAACGGAAGGATGCGAGGGTGCGGTTAGTGTCGGTAACAGATGGCGTGCAGCAGACAACCAGACGCTGATTTTATATTTCGATGTGATCTATTACTTCATCCCCTCCGACAACCAAAGAGCCAGAGGGAGGAAGGCTGCGAAGTTGTTTCTAAATCGCGCATCGAATCAAACCTCTTCAAGTCAAGTGTCTACATTTTCCCGCCCGCAGAGTGTTTGTGTGATGACAACGACATCGGTTGAGCTTTAAGTGGCGGTTTCCGTATGTTTTCTTTCACTTCAACATGTCATACCTTGTTTCAAACAGATTCACTCTGCTGAAATATGCTTTTGCTACTGCCAATAGTTTACAATTTAGTTACCAGTGACTTCAGACAGCTCTCCCTCCATACTTTTCCAGATCATTCCAAAAGACTTTACTATACTATTTCCCATCATATCATTATCTCAGTTACACGTGACTCCATCTCATTGTCGTATCTTACCTGGGTAGCCATCTTGCCGTAGTCCACCCAGCGCAGGGTGGCAAAGTTTGTGGATTCTGCGCAGTTGAAGCCATGGTTGAAGCCAGCATGGTAGCCGTAAGGAAAGGTAATCATGAACTCCCCTTCATTCTGAGTTATCTGTCCACAGAGAGCAAAATAAATTTTAAAAAAACAGAAAGATTTACAAATTTAGGAAAATTTACAATTCTTAAAAAAACAACACTAGAAATATAGTCATTTCTTGACATGTCTGACATTCTTTATTAGACTTTTTTGTAAAAGTGCTCTTTATTAATTTAAAAATGAAAACAGGTTATCTTGGCTTTTTGCCTTTAATACTCCTCCTAAACCTTATTAATACTAGATATTGTAATCAAAAGTAATACTTCTTTCAACTGTGTCGACTATTCTTTCCACCCCTCCCTCTCCTGGCCATTTTGAATATCCTAAATATTGTAATTTAGAGTTTTTACTTACTTCACTTACTCACTTATTTCTATTTATAAGTCTGAGTAGTGAAATGATCAGTTGTCTATGTGTATGCTACGCCCTTTTGCTTTTATCTTGATGATGTACATATATATTGTTGATTTAACCAGTTATTACTTGCTGTGTAATGTCTTGGATTTTATGTTAGGTTAGGTTTTGTGTTCTTGGGGCTTTGTCAGTGTTTCTCTTGTGGTTTTTTGTAGTTAATGCCGGTTCTTTTCCTTCGTGGTCCTCGTTTCCTGTTGTAGGTATTGATTCCCTACACCTGCCACTCATTACCCAGTGTATTTAGTCCGTGCAGTTTCCTTTGTCTGTTGCCAGTTCGTTTTGTATCGCCTTGTAAGTAGAGCCTTCTGAGAGGCAAGATTTTGTGAAGTTGGTATAGGATTTACTGCCACGTCGGTGTATTTGTTTTGCTGGAGACAGATATTCCTCCCGTGGTATTATTTTGTGTTTCGAGCCATTTCTCGCTACGAATAAAAGGGTGTTTCTTTTTGTTTAAAGACGTCTGCGATTGAGTTCTGTTTGAACCCGCATCCTGAATCCCGACATGCTGCTGTGACTCACAACTTTCTGACCGTTTAAGTATTATATAATCTATTTCTAAAATATATTATTTTATCACTCATGAGTCTCACATCCACAACAATTGCTATTGAGGTTTTAGGAGTTCAACTCCTCAGAAACAACTTTTCCCTAAACTTTTCTGACTTCGAGCAAAATGAATTCAGCCTAACACGACTGCTGCTCTGAGTGTCTTCCCATGAGCTCAGTGTTATTCTGAGAATGTTAAAAAAAAAATGTAAGGACAAGTTAAGCACATTCTTTTTTTTCTTTTTTTTATGTGTTGCCCCAAAACTTAAGCCCTGCATGTCTGGCTGTGCATCTCAACTTCTTTGTGAAGCCTGGATCCAGGCAATCAAGAGACACATCAAGCCAGACAAGGTGACAGGCATGAGGGGAGAAACAGGGGTAGAGGCTGAGAGTGGAAGATAAACTTCCTCAACTAAAGGCAGTGGTTCAGATATCAAACGTCCCCTTTTTTCTCTTGCAAAAACGCAAGACGACGGTTTTATTTTTATACATGAATCGAGAGAGTTACTGTAGGTGAGTAACAAGTAACATGTTCACTGTGATAATGACGTCCTGAGGGGGGAGTGAAGAGATAAATGGGGGGGGGGAGAAAACCCCAGCTGACAGTGGAGAACTTTGCATGCCTGCTCTGTGCCAGTTTTTTTTTTTCTTCCTTCAATCTTCCATTAATTTTTGCACTGTGAGGATTTATATTGCCTGCTGAATGGAATACAAATCAGGGGGGAAAAGCCAATTAATTTCCTATGACCGACAACAGAGCATCATTACTCATACTGTATCTTTACTACAACATGTAGCAGTTGTGATATTAGTGTCAAAGCTGAGCCACTTCATTCAAAATAAACCAATCTCTTCTGCCATTTATGCAAGACCCACAAATCTTATCAGCAACTATCATGACGCTCATTCGATAAGTAAAGTCATAGAAGCATCTAACAAAAACACAGATTTCCCAAAAATTTACATTATTTTCTCACGGTGACCAATAAAATGTCCTTTTATGTCATTCAGCATGGACCACTCACCCTGTCAAAGGGAATGCCATATTTCTTCAGGATTGATGGGGATATCAGCGTCATCTTGTGGCGAAGGAAGGCATCACAGCCTTGGGAGCTGCCAGGGAAGAAGCCTGCAGGGGGTGACATTTAAAAGGTATTTCACTGACAATCCAGAGAAACTCAAATTGCCGGATAAAACAGTGAAAAACTACACAACCACGGGCTCTACGGCAACAAACATATTCTGTGAAATTCGCATTTTGCGTGCAAGGAATGGTGGCACGTCGTGTTTTAATGCATGACTTGAACGGGAAGCTTGCTTCAAATCAAATCAAATCAATTAGAATCATGGTTTTAAAATGTTAGGGAGACGTCTTTGTGGTGTTTATGCGAGGCATTTTCTAGTGACAGAATACAGCAGGTGAGCGTCAAGCAGACGAATCGGGGACGTACAGTCATTTCAAGGTTATCAGTTGAGCGCTGACACCAATTCAGCAGGTGCTCCTGACAGCATCAAATTATCAAAATCATTTCCCACAATCCCCTGATTTTACAATGGTCTCTGCCTGTCAACTGGCTCGGCTAGACTTCAGTGCAAAGGAAAACTTCAGATGAGAAGGCAGTTGAATGGACAATAAATACAGCACAGATATGCGTGATAGGTTATCACTTACTGCTGCACTTTGATTCATGATTTGCTTTGATAGATTGTTAGAAAAGATGCATTATTCCACTAGTTCTGCCATCAAAAACTACAGAAACCCCATTTAGGTGCTGTTCACCCTAATTAGATGCATGAATGGAGACACAGTCACCGGTGCTGTCACAATAACTGCACCTTACTGCGATACTGCCTAGATCTGACACTGAAGCGCAGTAGTATTATGGTAATAATCCAGCACAAACATTAAAGACAAGATTGTCAAACTATACCACCAACACAAAAACAGAATTCTAAATAAAAAGTACAAAAAACAGTCCTTTTATGTCACGTAACATGTTTACATGTGTTGCATTTGTCCTGATTTAACCTTCACATACTGTATGGTCAGTAATTAGATTTCTACACCAACTTTATTTTACTGTATATGTGGTTATTTTATATATATGTATTGGAATATTTTCATTAACAGTTTAGTGATAAGATTGTTCTTTAAGAGAGTTTTTGGCAGTTTTGGAAGAGGGTTTAGTTGGCAGGTTAAGTATTTCAAGAATTCTAGATAGACACAGCCAATATAACAGATTTGCTGTTTTTACTATAATATTGTTAATCCCACAACCTGTAAAAGGAAATCCGATTTCCTGTTGACACGGGCGTGAATGGATATACTGCCCAGAGTGTGGAATAATCACATTACCGTAGAGCATGTAAATGCATTGTTTGTGTGCCTCGAGGTTGGATTTCAGGGGATATCTGCCGGATTGCATTACGGCACAAAGAAAGACTACAGGCACAAAACTGGGACTGGGTGCTGTCACTTCAAAAAATCCATATCCTGTTCAGCACGACCAAAGAGAAATTGTGTGTCGAGATATTGCACTTATTAGTAGCAGCAGCAGCAGCACTAAGAAGATTGGAACACAGAGGCTACCAATTGTCTTAACCATGGTCTAAAACTGCTGTTTTAAAAAAAATCTGCAGACCACTCAAGTTGTATATTGTTCAAATGTGTGATTACAACTGCTACAAAAACAAATGCGCAAGTGCCCTTGCACAGTTGCTGAAACTTAGCAATGTTATATTTTGTGTTACAAAACAACCACTCCACATCCTTAACAACACAGATTGCTTTGAGATCTTAATATACTCTTCTGACATTTGGGGTTTTCAAAGCCTCATCTCTCAGTCTAAAACAAAGGCTCACTTTTGCTCTCGGAGACAGGGAGACTCGGAAGGCCTCTGCATAATCAAAAGCAAGAATTTCTCCTCCATGGCTCACTCTCCCACTCTTTACTGTCTGTACCCGCCAGGGCCTTAAAGGGGGGTCCCATCCAAGCCTCCACCCAGTTAAACTTTAATGTGACTGACAGTATAATCGGCACCCATTTCATCCTTCATTTTCACTGCATTGTTTCAGCCTCTGTTCCACCCTACAAAGCAAGAGAGGGAGAGAGGGGCTCTATTCTCTCATCGCCTGCCTGCTTGTTGGAGCTGATAAAGGTGAATAATTTGCCGACAGAGCCCGGGTATTAATCCCCATTAAAATGCAGCTGGCTCTCTGAGCTCTCCGCGGGGTAATATTAACTTAAAGGCTTCATTCTGTCCTTTTGAGTTTGAAAATTAAGTTCCTGCCTCCAACTCTGCACCACCCCTCCTCTCTCCTAGCCCCGCCACCCAACCCAATAAGTTTGAAGCCATGACTGAAATAATGCGGAGATGAGAAGCGATAAGAGCAACGGCTGTCGCTGTGTCAAATGTTTGGAGAGGAGTTTCCCGGTAACAAGACCATTGTCCCAGCTCCATTAGGCATTCCTACTACGCCCATAACTGTCTTTTTAGGACCTCGTAAACAGTTGGCTACCTGTGCTGACGATGGCTTTGATAGGTCAGTGGGTGCTTGTTAAATAACGTTGGCATTGCTCTCCTCCCACTGCCAGCTGCCAACATGAAAAGGGGGGGGCTGCAATCCGACTGACTGAAAGCTCAATGCTAACATGAAATGTCTTCAGTGTGCATTTTAAAGATTGGGGCTCGATTTCATCAAGCCTGTGAATCCAGTATTACATTTGCTATCAAATCGGAACCCTTTTGAAAGTAATAATTTCATCTTAAATCTATTTTGTGCTTCTGCTGCTCTCCACCGACTCAAGCTACGTATCATTTTAAGCTTAATAGTTCTGAATCTGGACAATTAAGCTTAAGATGATATTAATGACATACTTGTCCCAACCACTCTTGTTGACAGGTTAAATTGCAATACTGAAAGGATAACCGCAGGCACATTAGAGCAGCATCAGTGGACCTGACAATGCATGACTGGAAGGTAAAATCTGCTTGCTGTGAGTGCACAGCACTTTGATATTTAGGGCCATTTAACAATAACAACTGTTAGGTGATTCTTCATCAGCAAAAACTTTTTTGTGTGTCTTACTCACAGCAGACATTTGAAAAGCACAAGTGGAAGAAATATCACTACGGTGACCTCTATTCCATTTAGGTGGATCAGTAAGCCCATATAAAGAACAAAAAGGGGCTGTGGAACTGAAACAACTAAATAAAAAGCAACCGTTATTAATGTCCGCTGTGAAATTGATCTATTTTATCCAAGGCTGTGGTTCTTTTTAATCCGGGTTGTTGTAGGGTTTTCACTAGTTATTTAACTCATCAGCAGGCTTAGACCATCATGCTTTTGAACGCAACTGGATAGACCTACAACCAATCAGAGAAACAGAAGCAATTACATTAAGTCATGTCTGTCACATGTCACATATTGTGCGTTACATATTCCAGCCACTCCAGTACAAAAAGGAGGATAGCAAGAGAAAGAGGCATTGGTGATTATCGATTTGTTCTCAGCTCTTCACAACCAAGACAAACGGTGTGTCTCCATTTAATGTAGTCTGGATTGGGCAACTCTCCATCACCGTCCACCTTTTCTTATACCCCACTCTGCTATACACAAGTTAATCCTCATCGATCAAAACAGGGGACTGGAGGAGGAAGAGAGCGTGAGTGGTGGAAATAAAAAGGGAGAGGTGCGAGGAGAAATCTCGTGTCAGAGAGAGACGATAGTTGAGCGGTTAAAGACTACTTCCCTTCAGGCCCTATTTATCTGTCACACACGGTTTGCAGAATTTGAGAGATAACCCTCACATCAGAACCAACTCTGGCTTTACCGTTTGTGTAATGACGAAGTAAATTAGAGATTCAGTCTGACAGGCTCATTAAAACTGGTGCTAACATATTTGATTTTGCTCTTTGGGTTGTGACACATACGTCGTAGCAAACGGCAACCGCCTGGACTGATTGGACTTGGACTTCATTGTATGGGCTTTAAAAGTTTCCTCCAACTCGTTCTGCAGAACACACAGTTCATGGTGCTGGCTTCAAATTCGACCCGCCTCGCAACCAAATGCAGCATCTACAGCCCTCCTGATTGTTTTAGTTTGAGTGACTGCACACGCTAAGTGCTTCAAGCTACTCTTCCTTCTCAAGCTCCATTTTAGCACAGCCAGGTGACAAAGAAATCTATGTTTTTGTATGTGGTGAGGAAGTGGGACATCACATTTTTTTCTCACCCACCGAGTATGTGCAAAAAAAAATGTCCAATGTGTGGCCGGCAGCGTATACCACTGTTTACTGTGAAGACCACTGTGTTAGCCAGACGAGAAGGAACTGCAGAAAGGTTGTTTGTTGTGAGTGGGCCCTTAACAGTGTTCTGCATGCTGTGCTTAACAGGAATGAGGCCGGGTGTAGCTGAGAGGTGCTCCTTTACTTTCCATTCTCCCGCGCAAGGGAGAACCAGTAACCGTGCTTTGGCCGTGTGTAGCATGTGTATGATTTCATGGTGCGCGCTGTCTGAAGCACTTCTTGCTAGTTTACTTAACCTCTATGACTGACAAACAGAAAGTCAAAGAACGGTGTGCAAAGGTAAAATAGGCCAAAACAAACTGATTTGAATTGGAAGTATCACCGGGGCCTCACCTTGCGCCAGCCTCTCCAGTCTCTTGCCGTGCTCAGGTGGAATGGCGTACCTGCAGACAGCGGGGAAACAAGATGATCAGTTTAGTGAAAGCCTATTACTGTGTCTAACAGGAAGGACATAGTTTTGACATGTGCAGCAAAATCAACAAGTTGTACCACGCCATAGTTCAATTTCCTAAATCTTCCTCTTCCACTCTTCCGCTCCAATATTAATGCCAAGGAAAATACACAACTCCCCTGAATATTTTGCAATTATTTCTCTCACCCATTTTCCTAGAACTTTGCACATATGTATAATAATATTTTCTCTCGGATAATATCATTTTAGAATGACAAGATTTGTACATCTTTGACCCATGAACCTCTTTTGGTTCTGCTCTTCAACTGATGATCTACAAGGAATCTCTAAGTTTTTTCCTGTTGAATCTACAACTTTATGGCTTTTTCAACCACTGGATTCTGTAACATAGGCGTTTAAAATGCAAAGTGATTCAGATTGTGACCAGGCTGCCTTCAAGATATCATGAAACCACTATTTTCTTTAAAGACTTCTATGGTACTGAATGAAGTAGAAGACGCACTATTCAATTCTTAGTGTTCCCTTTGTGTTAGTTACAACTCAACACGATCATGATCAGAAACGTACAGAGACACTTGAGCAAAAGAACAAAGAAACACGTAAGTTTCTGTTCATCTTTATAGATCATAAACATTGATCTCAAATCACCCAAATGTGTGCAAATAACAGGAAATGGAAAAGTTGCTTTGATTTACCTCTGAACATACCTTGAGATCTAAAGCTGACACAATAGAATCAATCAGTAAATGCTGCCCTACATAACAACGTTGCCTAGATACTTTGAAGGGGAAAATGGAGGGAAGTAGAAAGATTAAATGACCGGTGAAGGGTAGGACAAGGACAAATTACTGTTTTGGGAGTGCTGGGTGATTTCACTGCCCTCAGCACTCACCGTTTTAAGAAATGAAATTAGCCATGACGTACACCTCACCACCCCTCCCCCTGCCCTTCTCTTTTACACGTGCACGCATCATGTAAAACAATCACTATTCTTATCAGCGTTTGCTGGATCGTGGTTCAAGTTCGCTGCAACACTGCTGTGATTCATGAAATTGTTTCGATCCACTCTAGACTGTTTTTACGTTGAGATGTTTGTGCAAAGTGGCAGTTTAGACCACCCTCTTTTTGTGTTTTATCATATTTTAGTGTTATTCCTACTTTGCCTTTGCTTCTGTTTTATTACTGTACAAATACGGTAGCCCTGTGGCACTGGTTCAGTGTTTCTCCGAAAGAAGTGCAAGGTACTAACATTATCAAGAATTCAAAGTGTTTGTATTGTTAATACGTGGAGGTAGGCACTGTAAAGTACATACCCATTACACCAAATGTCAGATGCTACATTTAGAAAGCGAGTTTATTTGTTAAACAGAGTGGGAGAGCGCCAGCACAGCTCAAATCTCATCCGTTAATTTGTTAAGATATTACAACGCTCTTTATTACTGCAATTATTTCCTCTGGGTTTGCTTAACCCTCCAGAGACATCGGGCAATGAACTATGGGTGGGGAGAAGAAAAAAAAAAAAGAAGCCCACATCCCTCCATCCTTACTCAAGCCTCAGCAATCGCATGGATCTTTGAAACAAAGGGAGAGAGGAGTGAAAATGAAAAAGAAAGAACAAAAGATGGAGAGATGGTGGGAAGCAACAACACTTAAGGGGAGACAGAAAATAAATGAGTAAGAACATAAGACAGAGAGAGAGAGGGAGAGGTAAAAATATGAAACACAAAGAAAGCAAAAAGACAAAGTTGATTTCAGTCGGAGGTGCCAAGACATGGTGCCACACTGCCACCTGTAGACGAAAGCTTAGAGCCTCGGAGCGGTGCAGCCTCCTCCAATGTTTATTATTTAAGCCTGGACTTGGCTGAAAAAACGTTTTATTTGGGAGCAAGAAAGTGACATTTGACAAGGAACAAATGTATTAAAATGTCTCAAGTGCGTCAAGATATCTCAGAGTTGTAACTGGCCTATTTTAGTGAGTAAAAATGCATCATAAATCATTTGGGCATTTTGCTTTTAAAAAAGGTAATTCCTGATGAGTAACCGATCACAGTTGTCATTTGTTCCATGGCTATAGGGCAACAAGTAGACAAGTAATAACTTCTGACCATTAGCATTTCATTTTTTCCTGTTTACCTGAAAACTTTGCATTAACTCAAACCTAGCCTTGGGATTTTCTTTTTTTTACTACACCGCAGAGCAAATCGGCATTTGTGTGAGCGCCAATACAACAAGATATAGCATTCTGACTTTGTCTCCATATGCATCACTGTGTCTTATTTACTTTTTGATACAGTACCTGTACCATGGCACCTTATCAAATGGACTGCCAACTACACCACTCCCACACATACTGTCCTGCATCATTGTTTTCCTGCTGGCAGCCAATACTTTGAAACCTTCTGCCGTTACCTTAGCTTAAAAAAGCATTTTAGTGTCACATATTGGAAACACCTGTGTGCATTCGTATGCACCATTTGTCTAGATATGTGGCTCAAAACACATTTTATGACTTGTTGAATAGACTGATCTCCCACTGCATTCATCATTGTGATATTAGGTCTGTTATGTTGGGACTGAGCCATCCAAACACGTCAGGGATAAACCTCTGTTTTGAAGATGAAATGAATATGGATCTTCTCATCTAACTCTCAGAAAGACATTCCCTAAAATGTGTGTATTTCTTTAAAAAGGCCTTTTTTGTCCTAGGGAAACATCGCATTGGAGAGTCTTCTGTGTAGATGTGCGCACATCAGAGCAGCCCGCACCAGAGAGCATCCCTCAGATGATCCCTTCCATCCCAGCATCAAACTAAACAAATCAGCAGATCAGCGTGTCTCCTCCTGTTCCCTGCCTCCTAAGGCCACGGTTGCCATGGCAGCAACACGTCCGTCACTCCACTCTCAGAGAGAGAGAAACACAAATAAAACAACGCACACGGCAAATGAAGGCATGAACTTTTCCACCTCGCTGAGGAAGAGTATGATTTATCTGTGGCAGAACAGCGCTCCTAGCAGGTGGAATTAAGCTGTCATGGCAGCAATTAGAAAGAAAGAGATGGATATTTTATTGGCACACTCTGGGGCCCTTAGTACCAACTGAGCATTGTTTAAAACGCCACAGCCTACCGAGTATTGTTACTGACCATGTCCACAGTGTACCCATCTTCCGGTGACTCAAATCATCTCAAACTGGTTTCTTGAACATGACAATGAGTTCACTGCACTCAAATGGCCTCCACAGTCACCGGATCTCAATCCAATGGAGCACCATTGGGATGTGGTGGAACGGGAGATTCACATCATGGATGTGCAGCCGATAAATCTGCAGCAACTGCGTGATGCTATCGTGTCAACGTGGACCATCTATGAGAAATGTTTCCAACAACATGTTGAATCCGTGCCGAGAAGAATTAGGGCAGTTCTGAAGCCAAAAGGGGGTCCAACCCGATACTAGCAAAGTGTACCTAATAAAGTGGCATGTGAGTGTGCGTACACACACTTATTTGAAATGTAATAGAAGCAACCATTATGGAACCTGTAAAAGCGCATTCAATTACTGCAAATACTAAGTCCAAGGCCAGAACCCCTCATCTCTCCTTGGGGACAGAAAACAACCTGTCAAACGAGAATGGTTCAAAACCTTTGCACTACAGAGGAGGTTGAGGACTGATGGATTCATAATAAACTCCCCCTTCCCGGGGTACACTACAAAATATCCCCTTCAATTCTCTTTCGTCAGTCTTTCCTGACACCACCCCCCCCCCACCCCCACCACCACCACCACATGCTCTAAGGCTAATCTTTTATCTGACAGCAGATTTACTGGTGTGTGTTGGGGTAGAGGGGTGATTGAGAGGGTTTCAGCAATGAAAATAAAAAGGGAAAAGAATAATGGAGGGATAAAGGCAGGGAAAAGTTGACAGAATGCTATAAGGCTGAGATCTGCTACACGTGCGTGTGTGTGTGTGTAGCAGTAGTAGTCGTTATGGTGGGGTCTGACTTTGATGGGAGCACAGTTGCAGGGAGAATGGACTTAATTTCACAAACAGCTGCACTATGAGCGAAGAGGAAGACAGCGAGTGTGTGTGTTTTAAGGAGGCATGCGCTGTTTAACAGCCTGCAATTACTCCACCACACACAAGTGTAAAAGCGAAAATGATTCAATTTCAAATAAATGAAGGTGTGAAGGCTGAGAGAGAACAAAAGCAAGCAAGAATTAAAAGAAGATGGATGGATAGATTTTTAGGGAATTAATAATGCACTTGCCGCACATCCTGGTCACTGTATGCACCGACAGCGTGATGGGTGTCGGCTAGCATGCATGAAATGACACAACCGTGCATAGGTGTTGCATTAACAAAGAGAACTTGGTGTTCTCAGTTAGGTCATGTCAATTTTATCTATATAGCCCATCATTTCAGCTTTTCATTAAGAAACTTTCTTCAAAAACATGAAATTTGCAATAGAACAATTCTGCAGAACTCTATGCAATTTCTCCTGGGATCTTTCAGCTTTTGTTCTGAGAACGTTGTCCTGTAAGTCGTTGTCTTGTTGAAGTGTCCATGAGCAACACAATAACGCCCTGCCTACTTGCCAATTTAAAACTGCATCAGTTCAACACCAGATTGGTGGGGACGTGCCAACTGTGGCCGTCCAGGCTGAAACCTAATGCAGGCACAAACCTGTACTGTGCTCTGTTAGCATGCCAGACTAAAGATCACAGCTTGATGAATGTCATTTTTGTGTAGCACAAGCAACACAAACAAACGCGCTGACAGTCAGTTGTAATGATACCTTCCCGCTCTCAGTGAGAGGTGTGAAAACGAGACAGATAGATGATTTTAATGAGATCACATCACAGAAAGGGGGAACTGGTAGCGCGCGCGCACACACACACGCACACACACACACACACACACACACAGTACAACACTCCAGGAGGTGGACAGGAGAGAGAGAAAGGTGGAGGGGAAGCATAATGTGACAAAAAGAAAGACAGGTAAGTGAGAAAAAAGAGGAAGAGAGACACATATACACACAAGTAATACTGTTTTTCTGAATACTCCAAGGCAAGGGTGGCTCTGCTCACTACCTGCAGTGCCATAGATGGAAAACAGTGTAGAGGTAAAGAAGGGAGGAAGCAAACGCGCACACACACACACACACACACACACACACACACACGCACACAAATCAAGGGGCAGACAAGAAAAGTATTTCTTTGCAGGGACTTGCATGGGCGAGTAACAGGAACAGAAGGAAACGTAATAATGATGCACAAAATAGAAATTCATATCAGCATCAGTTGCTACAAATTGTTTCAGCAAACTTTCCTGTGCATCCACAAGAGTGTAGTTACAATGAAACCTCAAATGTCCTAACACAAATCATAGTGATTTGAGGAGAAAACAAAAAAGAGGAATACATTTGCGAACAATTCTTAAACGGGGCAGAAGACGAGACGATGAACAAAACTGAATTCTAGCATTATTCATGAAGTAGTTTGCCCTAGTATCTAAAAAGGTCAAAACACAAATCCAAAACAAAAACTAAATGTCAAGCAAGATCAAATATCTCAAAAGTTAAGTTGCCAAATTAAAAAGGAACGCTCAGGTGATGAAATAACCAATGAGAAGCCTCAGTATTGTGAGCGCAACACAGCGTGCTCAAAGAAGGACAACTGAACAGTATTACAGCCTACAGCAAAGATTCCCAACAAATGTCTAAGCGCAGTTTCTAAAGCTTGCTGCTCCGAAAAAACGAGCCAAAAACAAGAGTCTGAGAAAGATGTAGCTGGCATAACATTGTCATTTTCAATATCCAATAAAAACGTGGTTTGCCATGAGTGCCCTGGACTGCTTCACTAAGACAAATGCGTTGAGGGCCCATGATGTAAACAACAGAGCAGATAAAACAGCAAGATAAGCCCTATACAAGTAAAGTTGGACCAACCAATCACAATGAGCCGGTACAAACCTTTGATTCTTAGATTGAACTAAATAGTAAGGCAAATAAATAGCCCTCACTCAATCAGTGTTTTCTTTGACCGATTCATCATAGTTGCCCTATCTCCACCACAAAGGCAGATTATGTTCCTGTCAGGCTTCACATGGACTTCAGATGGTGCCGTCAACCACCGTAGGGCTTCAGATGCTATCAGGTAGGCAGCATCTTCCAGCTGTCTGCCACACGGCTTCTAAACCAGTGATTGCAAAAGTCACAAAACTGCTTGGACTACAAGAAAAGCCAGCTACTGCTGCGTTGCTGTCCTTAAGGCCAAATGAATTAATAACAAGGCCAACTGCGACCTTCTTTGGCAGTTTTATCACACATGTGAAAGAGAATGACAGACATTTTGTTTTTATCATCAGATTCGTCAAGCTGCTTTGTGCTAATTCAAAGGAAACATGCAGTGAAGAGAGACACACCCAAAGACTTTATGAATGTGTAAGTATGCAGCTGCTGATTGTAATAGTACAAGGGACATGAAATCATTTTTGAAATGTCTACTTAGAAAAAAAAAATTTAAACGCTTGGACATAAGGTCAAGTTATGATTTTTGCAGGGTGCCTTATGAAAAGATTTTAGAATAAGAACCAATGGGTGATCATCATTGCACTGGTCAATCATAATCAGTGATTTGACTCAATCACAGATCAGAAACAATCAACCTAATCAGAGGACAGTTCAAAAGAGAGTTATCTACGCAGCATGACAGCAGAATTCTACAGCTGAAGTATAGTCATAGTTAGTATCTACAATGTACACACACTGCAGCTATGCACCAAGCATTTTTTTAAATCAATTACAAGTTTGAAATTACAAGAATAAGCCATGACTTAAAGCAAGAAAAAGAAAAGAAAACAGCAACTGACCAGGACTTTGACTGTCCAAAGTGCAGGTAGTTGATGCTGTAGAGGTCCATGTCCTCTGTGTGCCATGCAAATGTGGTCTTCCACATGCCAAAGTACAGGTAGGGAGTGTTTACGCCCTCGATGACGATGCCGCACTCCTGCTCCACCATATCCAGCAGCGTGTTGAGATGGCCGATGTTCCACTCTTGAACGTCCTGAATGGAGACAACGGTCATTTTTATGATTAGCATGTACAGAGTAATCTGCACACTACACTCAAAAGCGGTCCTTGAAGTCAACGGCTTCAACGGCCACCAGATGGTGGTGTAGTCAAACAGAAATGTACTTGTTGGCTCCCTGATCTTTGATCTGGACACCATCATTCACTGAGGGGAGCATTAAAGCCATTTGGTGTGGAAAACATTTTTTAACCTGGCAATAAGTCATAAAAACACAATCTTTAACGTAGCTTTCTTATATTAGGACATAATATTACAATTAACAATTATCCATTAATCAATTTATTCAAAATATTCAAAATATGCATCCCTAAAGTGGATAAATTAATCCCAGGGTGTGTTTTGATACCCAAGTTGTCTAATAATATTTGTAAACCAGCAAGTTTGAACCAAGTGGATGAAAAAGGCCCGCTGTCAATGAAAATTGCAAAAATGATGACACACTGTGTAATGCCTTAAGTCAGAGTAAGAGCAATGATTAATAACCTTGATCAAATGTTCTAGCAACATAAGCAGGGTTAGCAAATCAGCTCTGACCAATGAGCTCTTGCACACTTCTTGGGAACACACACAACCCTCACCTCATCATAGATGGAGCCACTGACATCTGCACCATAGATGGGTGACACAAATGTCAGGTTCTTCCAGTACTTCCTCTCTAGGTCGTCAAAGTCTTTGTGCTGGGGTGTGCAGTACCTGAAAACGACACGGGACCAGTTGTATTGTAAGCAGTGAGAACGGAGAATGGCCTTTTAACTAAACTCCGTGTTGGTAAGCAAACTGCTTTTTAGCTAACAGCTTCTTTAGAACAATTTATTCGTGCCGACATTTTCAATTTCTGCTCAGAAAAGGCTAGTTTTCTTCGTAACAGCAGAAATGGAACAATGTCACTGTTTTATGTGCAATATATACACTGTATTATTATTCACTCATTTTTAGTAGCAGTATTTTTCATGCCCATCCCTAAAAAAACAATAGAGATATGGTTTACTACTGTATTTATTCAACTTCGTTTAAGTATTTTATGACCACTAAAGGGCAGAAAAGACACAAACCTACAGCAACAAGGCTTTAAACAGTGCCTATGAAAAGAATTTAATCCCACTTGATGTTCTTCGTGTTTTATCGGTCTCTAACTTTAAATCAGTAGATTAAAATGTTTTTTAACACTGACCAATAGAAAAAGACCCTTTAATACATGTTCACATCTTGTTATTTTCAGAGGAAATCTCCTTTAAGACAATATTATTGTTGGAATTAGCAAAGGCTGCCACTTTGCAAACTCAGTTTCAACTCCAACAGAAAACAAACAATATTGTTCTTGTTGGACGGGTTTCATGCCAATCATAGACTCACAAATGACAAGCTATAAGTGTAGGCTTAAACCATTTGCTGGACTGTTTGGGCAAGAAGTAGAAGTTATAACTTTTTCAATTTATTAAGAATTCTTAGATAGGTCGTGTAGGAGGAAGAATTGTCAGCATTTGTATAAAAGTGGACAACATATAAGCACATAAATCTTACAAAACATTGTCTGGAAGACAAAAGTAAAGTCTTGTCTGATCACCCTTCTAAACACATTGACAATGTCTACAAACATAAAAAGAGCCACCACATTTAAAAATGAGGCCTCTGGACCAGGGACCAACTTACTTCTTGCTGTTGGCCAGCTTGCGGTACTCGCTGACGGTCATAGACTTCTTCTGGATGTTGTACTGAGTGAACAGGCCCGACTGGCCGGTCACCACCTGCGTGATGGGAGCTGGAATCACCATGTCCTCGATGGTGTCGTAGGACCGCCGAGGCTTCCAGCCCTCCGGGGGAATCACCTGGTGAAGGAGACAGATTGTTAGCATTAATATTTACATTCGAGAGTTTTACAATGACCTGCAGCCACGTGCAGCTAAATCTTTACAATCAACAAGAATATTATTAACAGACAATCCAAGTTTTTTAGGTACGTTATTTGGGACCGGTAACTCTTTAATCTGGCAGGACATTCAAATTCTATTTATTTCCACTGTATAAAGATTGAAAAATCAATACTCAGATGATCAGAAACTATTAAGCTATTCATTATTTGACAGAAAATACATTTTTGACAACTTGCCATAACATAAAATGGCAAACGTTTGCTTAGCTCAAAATATACTTGCTTTTATAAATAAAAATTGTTTAGTTTCTGGTTGTTTATGAAACAAAATATGGTATTTTAAGACCCCACTTTGTGCTGTAAAATTAACATTATACAAAATATGTTTTGTATCTCTGGACACTATCAAGATTGTATGGTCTCTTTTTGACACGAATCTTTGGCGACATAAAAAAAACTGTTGCATACAGGAGGGTGTCAATAAATCTAGTCAAATATAATTTCCAAATGCCTTGGCTGTTCACACGTGTGTGGGTATGTATATGTGTTGTCCACACCTTTGCCAGGCCAGCACGGTGAGCTCCTTGACTCTCCATGTAGACAATGTATTTGGCGAAATCTTTGAACTCCTCCGTGGTGGGCCGGAAGGTCATGATCTTGCAGCTGGCGTTCTTGGCGCTGACTGGCGGCACTGGTGGCAGCAGAGGGGTCGAGGGCTGCTCAGGACCAGGAACATGGTCGGGGGCCGTGCCTGGCTCTGTAGGCTGAGCCGGGGTGAGATCTGGAGCCGCTGTCTCTGGGGTTTCGGGGATTGCCGTCTCCTGGGCAAGAACCTGGTCTTGGTCTGCACTGGAGCCGAGAGCGGGAGGGGAAGCTGGGGTGGAGTTAGGGGGTGAGGATGGGGTAGGGTGAGGAGATGGCACCGTGTCCATGGGCATGTCGGTAGCCATTGGGTCTTTTAAGGGCTGCAGGTAAACCTGGAGGCGAGAGGACGGGCAATGAGAGCATATTCAGTCTAGTGCAGCTTGTTTCACACTGCCAGGACCTTTTTTGCAACATGTAAGTGTTCAGAGGGTTAAGCATCTAGAAGTTTTTAAAAAAAGTGCTTTTTTTAACATTTCCCTACATGACCATAATAATGGATGGCTTTTTAAGAGTTAACCAAGGTAATAAAGTGAAGGCCAATATGAACAAAAGTACACTCTTTCTAGTGAAGAAGGCTATTACTTAACTTGTTTTACAGTACATTTCCACCCCTAGTCCTAATATTGATACTGCTGGCAACTCGTGCTTGTTTGCTGTGTGAATGAAAGTTGTATTAATTGTAGCAGCCCTGAGGCTTGTGTTTCGACCAACCAGCGACAATAAGCACAGCAAACTCCACCCAGATAGCTCCATGGCCACATGAAGGAACGACAACAGTTAGTCGATTAATCTATCGAAAATCCATCACAAGAAAATTAATGAAAGATTAATGACAATCCATTGATCGTTTAAGTCATTTTTTTTCTAGAAAAAAAACCAACAAATACACCGTTCCTAAAAAGGTTCCTGGAAACATGACTACAGGTGCAAAGAGCTGAGAGGTGTGCTTTAAAATACAAGACATCTTTCTAGAAGGGATTATAATTTTGAAGGAGGGTAAATTATATTGGATTGTGATTATTACAGGGGATGAAAAAAATGTATTAAGACATAAAGGAGATCAATATAGCAAACTGTATTTTTAAAAACTCAACTCAGACGTGTCTTTTTAATAGTCCTCTGATTGGCATAGAAATCAAAAGGTTGTTTGTCCTCTTACTCTGAATGAAAACATTTAATGTGATATTAAAAAAAGATTATTTTTTTTTTATCTGACATACCAGTTTGAAAAACACAACTTGTTTGTGCTCGGAGTGTTTATGTAGAGCTAAGTAAACTATGATTCAGTTGATCTGAGATCTCTGATTTGATAAAAAACTGGTTCAACTGATCAAAAGAGAGTTTTGTTTTTCATGTTAGGCAACATTGCATTGCTTTGAACATCAGTTTGATCAGTTTACATGTTGTTTTGAATTAATTTGCCATATATATGTTGGAATGGGAACATATCCATATTCCGTGAAATGGTGCACGGAGTACAGCTTTTGTCAGCCAGCAGACTTGAGTTGTGTATTTTCAGCAGAACATGAAGTTATTGAAGGATTCTGAATCCTTCAAGAGAACTGCACGGCATCAAAGATTTTCAATCTCCAAACAAACAGGTGACAGTTAACAGTTTGTTTCACACAAACAGGTGACAAGACGTTATCTGTTTGAAGATGAACTTAGATGACATTGGCACTGTCAGACACTCAGGTACCACCCAAAAACAACTCAATCAACATTTTCTCCATGTATAAATGTGCCACAAAATAGATAGATATAACAATGATATGCTGATTTTTTTTTTAAGATTTTAGCTTTAGCATTAGCATGTCAGAAACAATTAACCCACTTAAATTAAATGTAATTTGCTCTGCAACCAATATGCATGCCATGGATAGTGGAACAGGAAACATGCTGTATGCTTTAATTGATATAGGCCGGTTTTAAGAAGCTGAATAAAAAGAGAAAAGTAAGTTATGTTGTATGCTGAATTTAGACATTTGTTGTGGCTCGGTGACTTACAACTAGTTTTACATTCATAATTCGTCACTCATCCAAATTGTGAAAAGTTATCTGTCAATAGCAAGGACACACTTTCGAACTGACCTAGTCAAAAGATGGAAGGCCACATGACCCACAGCTGTCTAACCACAACAAAAAAGGGCCTACACAGCCCCTTTAACTCCATCTGGGCCTGAAACTTGTTACAGTACTGTAGCTCGCTGTCCTCCTTAACATGTACTAAAATGCCGTTACTCACCAAACTGTATTCGTCCCCCAGATACTTAATTCATATGGCTGGCTTGGTTAGAGTAAAACGACGCTGCTCGATTTAAAAGGAGCTGTTATTACAGGCTGCTGCTGCGAAGAGCGACGGTGGCTCTGCACAACACACAGTAACCGTTAGCATTTTATGTTAAATGACAGTGATCAAAAACCTGTCGCTGAAACGCTTCAAAATGAGCCAAATGCGGAACTCATATTAACCTTCAATTGGAACGAGCAAATGTGTACATATACGCAAGACCAACCGTTATATTTAAACGGGACTAACGCTTCACCGTGTCTTAACTTGTATGCATTCTCAGCTAACGCTGGTTAGCATTTAGCTAGCTACTTCCATGTCTGCATTTAGAAAAAACAAAACACCGCGACGACACACATCACAATTACACAAAAATACGGTATTGGCGATTGAGAAAAATGATTCCCGTTTGTGAAATATTACCTCCTGCAGCAAATTAATGTCCTTTCTATGTTTTGTTCAATCGCTTTGGTTTCGTTTCGTATAATTCCTTGGATTGATTTTCCTCTAGCATTAGCTAGCAGTGGCTAGCTGGAGTCACGCCCACTTCAGAAAGTACGCCGGGGGATTGGTTGAATCACCTGGATGACAGATTTCTTGGTCACAAACCCGACGATTTGGTTGGTTTATTCGGTTACAGACACACACATCAACCAGTAAAAATAAGCACTTGTAACTCATCCCTAGTGCTCATAAGCACGTAGACCATGCCGGGTACCCTAAAGGCGGCAATGCTTATTTCACCATGACAAAATTAAATAACCTCAGTGAAAATACACCAGTATTGGTAATACCTGTTTGAGTTCAATAATGTGTTCAAAACCCTGAAAATCACGCTCTATTACTCAAAGGTCGTTAACGAGTTTCTTCGACTCTTGATGTTTGAATTACTATCTACCTTTTAAAATAAGAATCACGTTTAAAACCAGTTATTCGTTTTTTGTCCTCCTCATAACCAAAAAGTCACAACTTGTTCATTACTTAAATTAAAGGTCATGGCTAACACTTTAAAGACAGGTGTGGAAAATATCAATATTTATTACGGTAAGTTTTTATTAATACAGTCACCCAAAATATATTTTTTAAAAGTATAGAACAAAACACCTTATTTTCACATTTTATTGAATAACACTGAAAATGTATTGACACATTTTGCACCAAATTGTGCAAGCAATTCTAAAACTACATATCAAAACTAAAAAAATAAGAAAAAAATTAGAAAAAAAATCATACAATTTCAAAAAATATACATTTCCAGGTCTATGCAAAACTTTGTCTCTTCTTTAAAACTCAGTGCTGGCATGTGGATGGACATTGTCACACACTGCTGTTGAAATTCAACACCAAATATTCATAAAAGGCAACTGCAAAAGTAGTAAATAACAAATTCAGATAATTTAGTTGATTCACTATGAAATTTCAGGAGCCGTGTGTGGAATTTCCTTTAAAAGAAAAATATACAAAAACGTATGCAAGCATTTTGTTTTTAAAATGAGGACAGGTGTTACAGGTGACCCCAGGAGACACACAAATCTGACTTAACAGTGCCCCCCCTCCAAAGATGGCAGTAATAGATTATAAAAAGATGGAAAAGGTACAAATATTTATTTTAGGGGGAAAAAAATACAAAGTTTCTAGACTCAATAAGGTTTGCGTGTCAGGGACAATGTCTAAAGAGCTAGATAGATGGGAGTTCTACATTACACTCTTGGTTAAGCAATTTCTTTTCTTTGGACTTTATCAAAATCAAAACCTTTTCAAAAACAGGAAATCCAAATTTACACCGCAGAATATAATGGCCTTAAGAATCCATCATGTTTTATGTCAAGGTTTTTTTCTTTTCTTTTTTTTTTTTTTTAAACCAACTTTCACAAAGTTCATACACAAATATAACTTTACTGTATGAAAATATTTAAGGAACCAATACGCAAGTTACAAAATCCAACCACATTTGATGACACTGCTCGCCGATAAAAACATCCCTCAGACTGCTGAAGAGCAGAAAAACAAAGCAAAAAAAAAAAACTTGAACGGGTTCAGTTTGTGCGTTCGGTCTCGTCTACACTTTACAGAGCAGCTTTAGCTTCAGAAGGCCTCTTGAAAAAGGGCTTTGTTCACTTGTCATGGGCGTGCAATTTCAATCATCTGATCATGCCAAGACACACAGGAAGTGTCAGATTTGCATGTCTGTCAAGTCTGATTTGTGTCTAGTTTGTCAATTGATTTCCTGATAAAAAAATCAAGCAGTATTGTGTTTGTAAACACTGACACAAACACAACAAGCAGAAAAGTACAGAGCTACAGGGGACACAACAGACCCTTTCCAGGTCAGATGTGAATCTAAACCAATCCCACTGCATGGTCAGATTTTTTTAATTTGTACCAAAATGAAGACCAAAACACACCCAAACTAAAAAGGCAGAACTGATAAAGATCCGGATTCTAACAAGAGCCTTGTACAGTTTGGCAAACAACTTAACGTTCTCTTAAGGAGTGCTAATCATGGAGGGATTTAGTTAAAAGTAACGAACACTGGATAATATTAGCATTAGTTAATGGAACAGAATGAAACGCTGGGAGTAAAAATCACAGTTGAAGATATTAACGGTGTAATGGTACAGTTACAAAGGAATTTTCAATTTATCATTAACTACACATCATGGCAGATCCAAGGTGAAAAATGGTAGCACTGAAGTCCAAAACATTTGTAGTTTTATAATCACAAAAATATATTAAGAGAAAATGATTCTTTATTGCCTCTACTGAAAATTCCCCTTACAGTTTGCATCGCGTTTCCTCAATGGGATGAGTAGGCAGAACCAACGATCATCGCCCATTGCTGTACCCTGGGAAAAACTGATTTAGAATGTCTTGCAGAGATTTGTTGACCGTCATGGAGTAGTTTTTGCCCATGTCGTGCCTGCAAGCCGGGCAGGTGTATACCTCTGCTTTGAAGGACCGCTGAAGGCATTCCTGGGAGTCAAAAAATAAAAACAGGTTTCAGTCCTCAGGGGCTCTACCAATTTTTAAGTTAAAAACTCACTGTTTAACAGTTAACTCTTGTTTTGTTAAATATCAGTTTGTAATTTTAAGATAAATGTCATGACCTTTAGTGAGTGGATGTTCTGCATTCCCCAAAAATAAAGATAACCATTCTATCCCCACCACTACAGCAACATAATAAAATAAAAGGCATCTTTTAGGTCATATGTCATTCGTCAAACACACCCTCCTACTGTTAAAGTGGTAAAATTGGGAAACTGCATACAACAAATAAGTCAAATTCAAAAAACAAGACTTTGCAATGTTTTCCCTGCTCCCTGCATTTTAAAAAGATGTAAATGTCTCTACAGACTGAAAGCTTATCTATTTGCATGCCATGTATTGCAACAGTAGTGTAGCCATGGAGTCTCGTATCTCTTTATGCACCTGCCACTAAAACTGTAAAGCTATCAAGTCAACGTTCCATAGTTCACAGTCCCTAAGGATGCCCAATGACAATAGTTCCTTACCCTGCAGACATTGTGTTGGCACTCTGTGGTGATGGGCTGATAGACCACTTCTTGGCAGCAAATGCAGAGGAAAAACTCCTCAACTTTGTTCAAGAACTTCTGCAGAAGAAAAAAACAAAAAGGTGTGAAAATACATTACAAACTGTACAGTTGTTTGTTTTTTTTAAACACAAAAAGCCCTCTCCTATTTGATGTGAAAGATTTTCTGAGAACTCAGCATCATCATTTGGGGGGGGAAATGACAACAAGCTCCTCTGTTGTTCCTAAACATATGCTAAACCCATCTGGAGCACAGAATTGTTGTCAACAGAACTTTGTATGCAAGAGCACAGTTGCAATTGATCAATGTGATGCTGCTTCACTTGGAATGGTTGTATTAAGTGTTTGCTTGTTGTAAATGTGTCTATTATATCATCTCTACAATACTTGTTTATTTTTTTACAAATTATTATTGCCTCAATGTAACAGAATACGGTGTTGAAGTAGTTGAGAAATTCCAAGCTCTATTTACCACTTTGTTGTTCATATCCCCATGCAGACAAACAGAGCCACAGTTCTACCCACCCCCCACCACCACAACATAAGCATTTAGAAAACCAGCTGGTGGAATCTCCAAATACACAGCCAGCCTCACCGGTCCAAGTGACAGTGACTCCATGGCTTCATCCCACAGCTTCTGGTTTGGCTTGTCATTCTTGATGAGGGTTTTCTGCTCCTTGGTAAGCTTGTACACTTCTACCTTCATTTTCTTAGGAGTCTTGGCTGGTGAGGTCTTGGACGATTCTGACAAAGAAACACTTTTTAAATTCACTAAAAAGGTATTGTGGAGTATAAAAAGCGGCTCAGGTTTTTACACAGAGAAAAGAAAACCACCGTAGAAACGTACATTTTTCTCCTGCACCGAGAGATTATGATCACTCCGTCCGGCAATATTGTTCACAACAACAAGCCCAATGCATGGCTCTGGGGTGATTTAAAGGACACACTCACACACACCGAGACAGAAAGAGAGAGAACTCACCGCTGCCCTGAGATTTTCTCTTCCTCTTTGCCTTGCTGGGTGTAGCTGCCTCCTCCTCCACTTCATTTTTGTTCTCTTTCTCCTTCTGATAACCAGCAGGATACTGGAAAAAGTTCGGGTCCATTTAGTTGAAGTTATGCTACTGCTAGCCATCAGCTCAAAGCACAGCTAAGGTTTGCATGCTTAGCAACATGTCTTTTAGCAGGTTAACATTGATTATCAAAAGATCTGAACACGCTAATATTTACCATGTAACAATTAAAAATGTTAGAATATTAATATGCTAAATGCGAGCGTACATGTTAGTTTAGAGAGTGTTAGCACAATTTAAACATCTGTGAAACATTTGTACACAAACATCCAAGCTAAATTATGAAAAGTGACATGGTAAGTTTTTAAGTGTGAATTATAATGTAACTGTATGGTGAATCTTATTGAAATGGGGGAGCTATTGCAAACAAAGTACCGGTACTTTTTGTACACAGAAAAAGAGATGATCGTCTCCACCTGCATAGTGAGACCGAGCTTCTTGATGCGGTCCTTGCCGTCTCTGGTCCATGGTGCCGGCTCATCATCATCACGCTTCAGCAGATACCGCCAGACCAAGAAGCCAGACTTACCCTTGGCGGGCCAGTACTTCACCACCTGAAGGAAGTCAATGACAAAGTAAAAACTACAAATAGATGCTGAACGTTACTAGATTAATCAAACCAGAGGTAGTTGTTGGCTTACTGATAATTCAGTTCTGGCGAGTCTAACCATTTCATTCTAATTATTTGTTTTAGCAGATCTTCGCAGTTGAATCATTTGATTTATCAACTTAATTAATCGTCACACTCCAGATTCAATAGCTGGCATAATATTCTATCAAAAGTGTATCAACTAGTTGGAGAAATCCCCCGCCCCCAGGCACATACAAAAACCTGTCCAGTGTTCCTTCATACCTTATATATCCCATCATATCGGTTTCCTTCCTCAGGGCTGTATTTACTGTGCTTGCGACCTTTGCAGCTGCGCACAACTCTGACCGGTTTGCCTTCCTTCCAGTGCTTCGCCTCCGCTCCGTTTTTGTCATTGACAGGGATGTTGCAGTTAAGAGCCACCGCCCTGGTGAGAATCAGAGCAAACAATTTAGACGTGCAAACTAAAAATGATGCAATTTTTTTTGACAATTCAGAAATCCTGATGATTAAAAAAAAGGCAGTCATACCGGTTCATGTGGGTAAGTGTCTGATCACATGATTGCTCGGCAGTCCTCTTGTTTCCAGAAAGATCTCGCCCTCCAGAGCCAGTATAAGTGAACTCATTACCATCATCCTACAATGCAAGATAGATCGCAAATATGACACTCTCCAAACTCTTGGTTATGTTAATAGAGACATATGGGTTTTATATCATAATGACACACCTATTTTAATAACATTAAAAACATAAATATTATGTTACTCTTCCTGAGGTTTCTTCTGTTTTTCCCCAGTAAAAGGGTCCAAGAATAGAGGGCACGGTATACTGTACAGACTGTAAAGCCCCTTGAGGCACATTTGTGATATTGGCCTCATCACCTTTTATATTACTATTTAAAAAAAAAGAAAGAGCATACCACGTCATCCTCATAGCCTCCTGCCAGGACCAGAGAGTAGGCACCATCATTGCTCCTGCCATGAATACCAGCTACATGGGGCCTGTGGACGCCAGACTCACTGACCTAAAAAAGTCAAAATAATTTGAACACTATTGCTAGCAACTTGAACAAATGACCACAAAACCCATTGTATGGTTCATGCTCTGGGTATGTTGTAACCATTTCTTCATCAGAATCAATTCAACTCGAGGACTGACCTGCACTCTGAACTTCCACAGGGAGCCGACCGGGACGCCGGGGATTGGGCCGTAGTGGTTGGAGGGGACAATGGTGCATTGCTTGGTTCGACCAACACAGGCCATTCCCTAGAGGGGGTGGAGCAAACGGTTTGTGTTTACAAACTTTGGTTTTCAAAAACAAGTACAGTATTGTAGTTGGTCGTCTACAAGGACACTGAGCACGTAAGCTTATTTCTCACCACATACTGGATGTACTGCAACTAAAACCATGTGATATAGAAGAAGAAATATTTTTGGCACCTTTGAATAAGTGTGTGCAGCACTCACCTTGCCCCAGTCCCTCTGGCTAGAGGAGCTGGCTGAAGCCATCTTAGATTTCTTCTTGCTCTCCTTCAGCTTCTCTCCAGCCAGCACAACCTCACTGGCGTCATTGCGGCAACCTGGGCAATACCTGAGACAATATGACATGTAGGAGTTAAGGTCAAGTCAAGCATAACATTAAAAACAAGTGATCATTCACAAAGATGACCTGGGCCTGTTGACAGACATTAAATAGTCCAAAGCTGAACAAAACAGCTACAAATTAAGCTTTGAAGCACTCAGATATTTCAGACTTTATAAAAGAGGAACAGCATCAGTCAAGCCAATACCTTTATAAATACAGGTCACAATTATCACAAGATTGCTCTTTAAATCATCAACATATTACTGCTAACTTCCCAACATTATATTCAAATAAATGTCCGGATTTCTCAATGTACTTAATGAATTGTGGAGTTCTACATCTGATGCTACTGACCAGTCCTCGTCTTCTGGGATGGAGGTGAGCGGAGGGTTTAGGCAGTAAATGTGATACGCCATGTCGCATTCATCACACAGCAACTGTTTGTCAGGATCCTGCTTGATGCCACAGATATGGCAATTACACCACTGGCAGTTTTTTTTGGGATCATCCTTACAGTGCTTGCACTCGGGTCCATTTGATCCTGGAGAACACAGAGATTTCTTTATAGTCCATTTCATTACACAGCATTTTTAATTACATGGCGTAAAGAATGCTTCAATAGGCACAAGATTTAAAAGTGCAACCCTGATGATTCACAAGTCAAGATTCACCACAATGTCAACAGCAACTAACACATAGCTTTTCCAATTTAATTATCCAATTCTTAAACCTACTTTTTAGTGGACTCTCAGATCCAGATGGGGTGTCACCCAAAGAACCAGTCTCCTCGATTTTGTAGATTTCGGTCAGAAACATGATCCGGCAGTCATTGAGAGAGTCACCAGCATCGCTGCAAACAGGGATACAAACTGTCAAAGTGTCCTACATAGTAACAATATAATAGTATAGTCTCCAGTTCATAATATTATAATACATGAATCACATGAAAAGAGTAAAATAATAACAAAAACATGAAACTTAGCAGGCATAATGGAAAATTGCACAGATAGAAAATATATCCAGCAGTATGTAAAATATATATTATTTTAAGTAAGGCAATTAACATTTTATACAGTTCGAAGAAGACAAATGTACCCCTTTTTCTTCAAGGCGTAAATGAGATCTAAATCCACAAAACATTGGTACCCAAACAACTTCAAATGTTACCGGTACATAGTACCATATTCTGCAATCTACTTGGATACCACAGCAGGAAATGTGCTTCTGCCACCTGCTACTGTGGCATCCAAAATCCCAACAGACAGTTGGTATATTAGATAAAAATGGGGCCGCAAGATGTTTCCGTGTCACTGCGGCAGGTTGAGCAAATATTTACTCAGATATCTGACTTGGGGCAGTTCCACACACTCTGAGGGCTACTTCAAAACGCAGTACTTCAACCACAACATGCAACAAAAGCTATTACCCCAGGATAATCTTGGCGTAGATCTCTCGCACGGTGCGCGTCTCCCTCTTTCTCTGGATCTCAGCGTCATACCAGTAGCCGCGCTCCTTAGGGTCGTCTGGGTTGTAGTTGACCATAACAATCATTCCTGGCTCCAGCTGGTGCCACTGGTACACCGTACGGGCCCGTGGACGAACATCCTTTACAAGCAACGGAATCACCCCGTTCTCTGGGTAGCTGCGACAGTAAAGTGATACCATATCAGTTTGCAGTCCAGAGGCAAGCCACACACCTACACAGTTCTGCCTGGGAGTGCAGCCAAATCTATAAAAAGCATGTTTGAATGGTGAGAATCTTGTTCACCGGGAACTGCTGGTAAACATTCAAGTCCCTAAATGTGAAATTCTGCCATTCCACGAGGATCCGGCCTAAGCTTTTTCTGTGAATCTGCAGAAGGAAGTGATTATTTTACACCAGTAGCAGATTAAGAGGAGCTTCAAAAACCAATTACTTTCTCCTTCTGCAACTACAATTCCTGACAACCAAATCAAAGCTCTACATTGCAGATGGTTGGCTATTTGTTGAAGAAACCCTGCTCTTTTATGCTACCGATAGTTAATAAATCTTGTATTGACAGTGTGATTTTAGCTGGGCTCAACATAGTTTGATTTGACATGACAGCTTTGTAAGACAGGACTTGTTTAACCTGAATTTTGAGTGATGGTTAAAATCTTTGAAAAAAAATGAGGGGATTCTTACTCTTCGTATTTAACATGGTACAGTATCTCCTCTTCCTGGGCGTCAACTGCCTCCTCTTTAGGCGTCTTTGTTGTCTTAGTAACATTCACGATCTGGGCCTCAAACCATGCCCCCATGTTCAAGTCCCTCGCATCCACCAGCTCATTTATCTTCAAAACAAACGGGAAAAACGTTAGCGTGAGTTTGTTTAAATTTTTCATAATTTTTTTCAGTGGAATTAGTCAGAACAACAACAGCAGCAATTAGTTTTTTGCAGTCTAGTCAGGACTTCATCCTTGTATACACCAGATTTCAAAACATGTAGTAAAATTACACATGTTCCCCTTCCCCACAAAGTAAGATGTATGCACTAAATACAAACAACTCATTTGATCCCAGCTAGCAGCTTTAAAAACGCACCTTGTAAAATCCGAACCCCGGATCGACAAGCTCTGGGGTGTTTGTCTGGGCAGAGGTGCTGGCGGTCTGTCCCTCTACCTCGCCGTGAGTTGAGCTCTTGTCAGACTCACTCTGGGTTGAGCCACAACCAGAATCAGAGTCGGAGAGCTCAGCTTCTTTGTCCTTGCTTTTGACGACATCGCCGGTGGCTGCCTTTTCCCTAACAAGCAGTTGCACTATATCATTTAGGCCGACGTTGTAGTCGAATATGGTATGGCCATCCTCCATCTGATATTAAACAAAAATATGACTGTTAAAAAAAAATTATGCATTTTTTTGTATTTTGTAAAATGTTAAAGCAACAATCATGAATGAGCTACCAATATCCCTCCCACACTGAACATTTAATGTTACCCGAGACTGAATAAACAGCTCTAGAACCTAACTAAATGACGTCTATTAATGTGAAAGGAGATGCCTTTTTTATTTTATTTTTTTACTTTGAGAAGCTTTCAGACTTGAACCTAATGCGACACAAATGCCAGCATGAACAGCGTCAAAGACCCGTACCAAAATTTCAGCCATGCTGCCTCACCTGCTTGCCGCGGTAAAACAGCCTCTGTTTCTCCGGCTCCACCTTGAAGAGCTCGCTGATTTTGAGCCGCAGCTCATCCACCTTGGTGAGTTTAGACAGGGAATCCACCCGGTGGGTTTCCTTCCCATCCATTGTGCGCACTTGAATCCACATTGCAGCTGCCCTGTGTCAACAGCCAAACCATGACTCATTTTACTAACATTAATCGTTACAATTATCTTAGTAGATGCAGTAATCAGTCTTGTTTAATGGATCATTTGATTATACACATCTTAAACTCCAGCAGACATCAGTGATCAGAAGATAACCAGTTTTGTTTACTCCATCAGCAGCCTGAGCAGCAACAAGATGTTTCTATTCTTTTGTTTTTATTTGCATTTGAGATCAACAGCACCCCCTGGAAAAAGTAATGTCTAACAAAAGTAAGAGAAATGTATAGATCAAGACTAATAAATAGCATTGTATTGCACACCACGTTGGTAGTGTAGTTTTTTAAAAGGTCAGTTTGTTGTTCAACAAATGAAAAACTGGCTTTCACTGCTAATTACATAGATCTATGTTCTATTATATCTTATATCACTACATGCAATTGTAAGTGTTGATCTTGACAAAGTTCTGAACCCAAAAGTCATGTATTTACATACAATATCTGAATGCTGATGTATGTCATCATCTTGAGGCTGCTCAGAGAATGCAAAGTGACACTTGCCAGGTAGCAAACCATCATTTTAAAGTTTTAAAAATGTAATGAAATATTGGGATTACAATTTTAATTCAACATGCTTTGATTATTTATGCGCTTGTGTGTTTACTTGTACATCACTATGTTTTGGTTGTTTTTTTGTGAACCAAATTTTACTTGTATCCATTTCATGAACAAAGATTCACTGATCATGAACCGGCAACTGTCAATACTAAGTCCATGTTGCACTGAGCTGGCCAAATTTAAAATTCTTACTTTCCTCCTTTTTAGCCTTCAATCCACAGATAAGCCAGCACTTTTAAACCCTGAATTACTGTTGTCCGAAAGCAATGCGTAAACATTGTCAAAGCATTGACTTCTAGGCAATCCCAGCATTAAAATGTTATGCAGTTTTACTTTGTGGTAAAAATTAAGGAATTAATCAAATGTTTTTCAGCAGCAGATATATGACCAGGTCAGCCCTTGTTCCGTGTATTGTGCTGCTGTCAGCTCTGGGCTGTCACTTCAACATAATAAATATCAGAAAGGGAGGGAACAAGCTGATTTAAATACAGTGCGGGAAACTGAGCTGCAGGCCACTCCCAGTTCTTTTAAAAGCAAGCACATCCGGACGGGAGGGAGCGCTAGCAAACAATGTGCCTCCGCTCTCTGACAATAAAACACACTGAAATACGACCTTGTATGTGGTTTGGAGTTGATTATTAGAATACCAAAAACGGTCCTTTGCCAGCATAGACCGCGCTTTGTTCTTACTAAATGCTAAACGGCGAGCTCGACGGCTGCTTGGCTTTTACTTTTGTGATCTCAGCTGAGGTCTTGTTCGCTCCGCTGTCTCGCAATAAACACCAGTGACAAAAACAAAAGTAATAACATCGAAAACAACTACTTCCTCCCTACTAATAGACGCGTTGTTTCACCGACACTATTCATTTCAAAATGCAGACGAAACCATGAGCCAATTCATCAAAAGCCAACACGGAAAAACAGGAAAATAACCAATCTGCTTGAGGTTAGCGTATTTGTTTTGCTTCATAGGAAGCAGTGAAGTTGCAAACTTCAACATGTGGCTCATATGATGTAGCTATACTACAAATAAACAAGACAAGATAATAGCTCGCGGTAGCCAAGTTCACCACCCACCCATCAATGCCTACTGTAACTTAAACCACGTTACAGCGTATTGTTCAACTGGTATGATTGCAATAAGAAATCAGCGTACACTCAACAGCGCAAAAACTGTCCCGGTGACAAAAAATGTTGATTCCTTTTAAATTTTACATTTGGCTGGCTAGGGAACTTGTGTAACGTTAGTTCGTTTAGCCAAACAGAAACGAGGTAGGACTTAGCTAACGTTAACCTTAGTAAGCTAGCTACTGAGTGAAGAAATCAATGAGTACAATTTTAAAAGTTATTAGAACATAAGAAAAACGCGCTTTACCTGTTTTTTCGACCAAGTGAAAACAAGAAATTTACGTTTAAGGAGTAACGCGCACGTTTTCTCCAAATTACTTCTTTGCAAGGTTTACACGACCAACTCTATGCCTTGTTGGAGATTGATCAATGAGTTATTCTTCAAGACTTTCATATCCCGCCTGCTCTAAAACATCAGCTTCGCCATTGGCTGATTTCCTCTAAGCATATCGAGTTCATTGGTTAGTAGAATTGTCAATCTGGAATGTGACTGGAGCTTAGCCTCAGCGCGCGAAACGACATTCTCGTGGGTGCAGCTCGCCTACGGACACTTATCGCGAGATTATGAAGCGCTCTGTAACCCGGTAACCCAGAGAGACAGATGGTCGTTCTAGTAAACAACCTCACCGATAGTGCTGTTTGTCATGTTGGAAAGGTGACTTGGGTAACTAATCATTCAAATATGTTAGACTTTCATGTGGAGCTGAAAATAAAAGATCCCGATGTTCAGATTAGAACACTGAAAATAAGCAGGTGTGTGAGAGGAGGATCTGTTTTTGGATAAATTGTGTGTTTGCTTGCAAAACTGCAATATACACAGTATATATATAATATATATGTATATACACTGCCTCTGTCACTTGCTTCTGCTATATCTCTGCATGTACTTATTCACTGACTTTAGGCTATAATAAACTTTTTGTTGTGGCTCACTGAATCAGGGCTTTTTTTTTTCCAAACACAAATTAATTTCCTAAAACCTCTCTGTGTTCAATTTGTCTTTGTTTTGTGTAATGTCTGCCATTTCCCACTTTACCCACGGGTCTTGTCCAGGCAAACATAAAGAAACCCACTACAGGAGTCTCCACATATTTTTTAATGGATGAGTAGAACAACACAGAATTGGATTTCTGGAAAGAAGTATTACCAGTGACTGTAATGGGTTCAAATTAACCCAAAACAGCCACACACACACAAACAAAAGGATGTGAGTAAAGAGTAAGCATAAGAGTATTCAGGTGGCCCTTGAAACAAGTGTTAAATTAAAGTTATACCTTCAGGCAAACTAAAGTCTAGGTGCCCTGACAGCAACGTCTCTTCCCCTCTTGGCTTTAATGTGCCATTTGGCACAATCATAAAAGTCGTGTCTAACCATCTGAGACTACACTTCTCGTGAGCAATTAGCAGCTCTGAAATCTTAGCTGACACAGATCATTACTGCTTTGAAAGTAGTCATAAACACTAAACAATCTCTTCTCTATGCCTAATCACTTTTCTCTAATGGATGACCTCATTTACTGTAAAATGCCAAAAACATCCTAATGGAACAGGGAAAAGAAACAATTCCTGGATGTATCAGAAAAGAAAAACTGATCTCATTGATTAAAACATTTACTTAAGAATCTTTTCTTGTTCTAGTCAGTCTGCAGCATTACAGGGCATTACATTAATAAGTGAATTATACATTCTATGTAGATGTTTAAACCGTTCTTGCTCTTTCATAATACATTGCTATTCCATAATATCTCAAAAGTATTTTACAATTGCACCTGTTAGATTTCCAGAATTAAACATGGCAAGATAGATGAGTGAAAAGAAGAAAGACTTATCCCGATGAGGTCTGTGAGCTCATAGGTGAAAATTCCTTCCCACACTTATTTACTTGCTAAGGAATTATAAATTTGATTGACAATGACAGTTATATTGTAATTCTCCACGAAGCCACAACTTACAAAGCCTCTTCCTCTAAATGGATCTCTGGGGTGAGATCAAAAGAGGCTCTATGGGGTGATGTTTGTTTATTTGTAGGTGAAAACCCAGTCCCTGGACTAACTGTGAAACATTAATTAACAGAGGAAATGAGGGAATCATGTTCTCTCCTTCCTCTAGAATCCGCTGACTGAGGCACTTCCCTTCTCATTGGAGCTGCTCAGTATTAGACAGTAGCTGTTACTCCCAGGGATGAATGTGTGTAACTGTATGAATGTGTACCAAAAAAAGAGTGTAAAGAGTGTGCGTGTTGTTCCCAGCATTAGAAACTACAAGGCAACTAAGAGACTAAGAGGAAATTCGGCCAAGTGAGGCCTATGAGCTTTATGGTGTCTCTGGTGTGGTGGATCCTGGACAGAGCTGCCTGGCAGGGACTGAACAGCACTCAGAGCTCAGGGAGGATGACAGGAAGTGTACACGACAGGCCAAGTCGTCCAGGAAATCCTTTTGTAGCTTTGTTATTGCTTGAGAAAGCACAACAGGCAGCGACTGCACACTGAGAAGGATGGAGTCCAGTTTCTCTTCCAGAGCTACAATCCTCCTGTCCAGCTCCTCGCTGCGATGCTGCAGCTCCGACACCAGATCGTACATCATGTTCTGAGTCTGGAAAATTAACAGGGAGGAAAGTTCACACATCTGACTTTACTGTGTGCTGTGCTCTTTTTACATAGAGAAAAGTTGTAATTTTGTCTGCTGGTTGCAATAGCTAAAAAAATACAAGATTTAACGTACTTTTCATCAGCCAACTGTGAAAGACACTGCACATACAAACCTTGGCAAGGTCAGCAACTGTATTGGCCTGGTCAGTCAGTTTCCTTTGCTCCATTTTGACTGTCCGCAGTCTAAAATTGAAAGTCAGAAACCAAAGTCACTTTTCTGCCCAATAAAATAAATGCAGAGTACAAACACCCATAACCTACATAAGTATATGAATTAACATGCCAGCAAACTGTACCTATCTAACATACTGTGTTATTGAAAGACACCTTTTTGTTTGTCTGACCTCTGCACTTTGTGGTGATGACATATTTATACCTACTGGTGGATGGCCTGCAAGAATTTACGCTGATGGTGGCGTACTTTGGAACGGTCAATCTTTTTAACCAGCTTGGTGTTTTTATAGATGAGCCACGTCTCCCTCAACACATTGGCTGCTGTGTTTTTTATCTGAGGAGAACAGAATATCATGCAGATGAAACAGCAGAAAAGAAATGTAATGAATTGTGTCCAAAAGCATTTACAGTAAGCAATGTTTGCATCATGTGCTTTGTTTTATTTTCTTGATTTACTTTGCTGGTATTGTGTAGTGCATTGTTTTCTTGAATGATTGTTGATTCAGTTCCTCTGTTATATCTTTGAGATATAAATCAAAAACATAAACTGACCAAATATGGTCAAAAATTCAAGTGTAAAGAGACCTTTTTGTAGAGTTGAGTGTCCATCATAAAGTTATGGACGTGCTTCTCAGCTCTGGTGAGTTCTGACTTCCTTGCAACAACAGCGACCACTAAAGCTGTACAGCCCGCTCCCTGAGGAGAAGAGCAGTGGTTACTGACAGTAAAAACAACAATAAAATGTATAATAAAGAGGTGTTAGGTAAAATACTGTCTCATACATTTGTAAAAATACAGCAAAACTATGCACAGCCTCTGAAAAAATCACGCTTGCTTATTCCTTCATATAATTTGCATTCATTTTATACAAATTGTACAAACATATTTACAAATAATGGTTCACTATAAAGTTAAGGCCAAAAAATGTTGCCATACTGTAATATGTATTTTTATCTATAGTGGGTATACTGTATTGTACTGTATCTGTACAAATCTCACCATGATTCCAGTCAGCAGGCAGACCCCCTTCCCACAGTATGTGTGAGGGACCATGTCGCCGTAGCCAATGGACAGGAAGGTGATGGAGATCAGCCACATTGCTCCAAGGAAGGTGCTGGTCACCTCTTGTGCATCGTGATACCTGTAGAGACACGACAAGTACAAGTAGACTCTCATTGATTTTAGTTTCTCAGAAAAATATTTGAATAACATTAAAGCAATACATTTGGTTCCTAAAGGAAGAAAAGGAAAAGTGAGAAGTTTTAAGCTGATACCTCTCACATACGCGCACGGTCCACGCTGCGATGATCCAACAGGACACGCTGAAGACCAACAGGACTGTGCCGGGGCAGATGGTCATTAGAGTCTTCATGACAAAACGAGTGTCAAAGCTGATCTTGTTGAGCGCCCCGATGCTGCGGGACGAAGTGTCTGTAAACAGCTTGCTGTGGAGCAGCATGACCCGGCCGATCAGGTAGAGGCGCAGGAACATCGGCACAGAGAGGATGATGTCGACATCAGCGTCCGCTACTGATGCTGTGTAGCTGAAGGCCAGTCGAGCAGTCCAGGTGAACACATAATGGCCTGGGATTGGGTGGATGGCACAGATAAGTAGCTCCAACACAACAGAGAGAATCCGCTCGAAGGTCATAGCTATCCTCCAATCGTCTGCTCCGTTGTCTACCATGAAGAGCTGTAGAAAGAAGAGAAGATTTTAGGGGGATGAATTAAAAAATTAATTACCCAACTGACTGGAGAACAGAGCAATAACAATGATACATTTACTTGTTTGGACTGTATGTTGTTAGATTTAGTTGAAATGTTCATTGATAATAATCATACTTTTCTTTAACTCAGCATTAAGTGGTGTGGTGATTATTTAAGCACCGTTTGCCTTTTGTTTTATTTAAAATATTTTTTGGGCATTTTATCCAACGGAGGCAGTAGATCATCCACTGCAAATGGTGAGACAACATTTAGTAAAAAGCAATGTTATGGAAACTGCTGTGTCCCAGGATATACCACAAATCAGATGAACCATGTGGTTGACTTGAGTACTGAGAATAGTGGTATTATGTACTCCTGGATAATAATAATGTTTTCCATGGGAACCAAGGACCATAGGGTATGAATGGAGATCTCTTAACTTAAGCCAAATACCTGGATTTCCCTTGCATGGTACATCACAATGAGTCCAAGAAGAATGACAGTAGATAGGCTGATGAGGCCTTTCAGCACATATGAATATATGGATTCCTGTAAATAATGGAGACAAAACATGAACATGGTGAGTGCTGCTACACTGACTGACCAGAACAAATAAAGTAGGTGATGTCTGTCCACAAAACTACAAAAGTTGTCGCTAGGATTATAAAATAAAATAAAAAAGGTTCTCAGGAGGTCCAAAATGTTGCCAATTCTAGCTACACAGTTACTATGGTGGCATTAGTGGAGTCATTTAAAGGGTGTCCCATTGGGTCACATTGATGATGACCTGTTATCCTTGTACAAAGTGTCCAAATGGCCTATGAAACTTTCTTTCACATCTGTTACACTATATGAATAAAGGGGATCTGAAGAGGACTACAGTACCTTGCTGTAAAATCCCCTTGACAGCTCTGTCTCGATCACCATGACGATAATGCCAAACATCCCACAGACCAACGCGTAGTCGCTCAACTGCTTGCGCTTCCCAAAGAGAGCTCTTCTCTGACCGAGGCGGTAGCTAATATCCTTGGTCTTCTTCTGAGGTACGCTGCCTTCCTCCCTGGTCAGGTTCTCACTGTTGGCCTTGCTGGAATCTTCCCTGATGACTTTGGAGAAGGCGTCCTCCAGGATGGTGCTGTGAAGAAGCTGCTGGCCTGGGTGGAGATCTGCAAGACTGGATCTTAAAGTGCCATGGCTGCTCAGTGGTCGCACTGCATCCCCGTTAATTATGTCACCAGTTTCTAAGGTATCAGAAGGTGGAGGAGTGTGTTTAAGGAGGGAGTGTTTTGATCCACTGAGGTGCTGGTAATTGGTCTGCAAAAGAAAGTAAGACAAAATATTGTATGCTGAGAAAAAGAAGACTGCAAAAATAGGAACATATCTTTTGCTATTGCAATCAGGAACTGGACTTAATTTTTAACATGGGATATACAGCATAATAAAATGATAAATACAATGCAATACCTCTGTCACAAACAGCACTTTGTCTTGACTTTGCCTTTCATATTTTGCTGTCTTGTTCCTTCGCTACATTTTAATTATAAACTGGTAAGATGTCTTTCATGATGTATTTCAAAATTGTTTTAAAACATGCACGGGTAATGAAGTTCATGTAAAATGGTGCCATTTGATAAAGTTGCCCCGCATTTCTATAAGATTTATCACAATCAATACCATTTTTGGGAAATTTTCTGCCACACAAGGTCAAGAAGCGGCAATATTTAAAAAAAGATTCATACCTGACTTTTTCGCTGTCTAGCCCTCTCCCCCACTAAATCCTGGTTCTCAAGTGAACTATACTGGCTGGTGGAGAAGGACTGTATACTTTTATTCCTGGCTGGAGTAGAGGACTTCTTCACCCGCGGAGTGCTGGTTAAAGGGTTGTAAGGGAGATGACGGTACTTGAGGATGATGGAGGGATCGGCAGGCGACTTGCAGGTTTGATCACCGCTCGTCGAGCAGGGAGAGTCTTGCTTTTGACGTTGCTGAACTAACAGAGGTTCTTTACCAAAAAGCTCTCTCCAGTTGAGGTTTGCAGTGACAGTAGGCTGAGGGTGTTGGTAATGATTTGTCTCAGCACACTCGATGGAGTTCAGAGGGATGTTGAATAAATTTGGGCGAGTTGCCTGGCTGCTGTCTTTAAATTTAAAATGATTGCAAGGCTGTTGCTGCAATAGCTCCTTTCGACCATCTTGGTCACTGCACTGGAGCATGAAATTATCCTGTGGATGGTTTGTTGAAGGTTTCAAAAGATCCCTTTGGTTTGTTTTCTGTGGTAAAACCTGGCCAGAGGTCGGAGCATGGGTGCTTTGAGAGAAAGGCTGGGCGTGTGGTGATGATCTGTTGTTTGAAACTCTGGCGAGGCAGTCTTGGGTCGTGCCCTGTTTTGATTGCGGATGAAAACTAGAAGGATCCAAATGTTGGTGTGCATCAGGATAGGAACAACCACATCTGTTATTGTGGTTTGGATGTCCCAGACTGGTCCCCGCTCTCTCAGCTGATGGTGAATCATCTACGCTGCTAACCTGACCACAAAGCAGCAGCCAGTCCTGATCACTCAGCTGCGATAAGGTTAGGTTTTGGGTTTTCAGTGGCGACATCTGTGCTGAAACTCTTGGTGGACTGATTCCATTAGACCTTTCGTGGGGTGAAGATGAAACACAGCACAGACTCGTCTCCTGTGGGGAAGACGGTGCCTCCACAGAGGTACCTAAGTATCGATCGCGCACCCCCACTTCAGGAGTTTTTGTCAGAGGTGATGGACCTCCTGAGGTACAATGCTCATGGTCCCCATCATTGAAGACTTCACCCGTTGAGTCAAGACGTCGCGTTGCATTGGTGGGTTTAACCAGAATCAACCTCATGGCATCACTGCAGAGCTGAAATGAGACGTTTCCATCAATTCATGTTTTTTTTTCTCCTTGCATGAGGATCCCTGAATGACCCAAGCAGAACAGAAACATCTAAAAGTGCGCCCAAATTTTCCTAACTAACTAATTTTGTCTTCAGAGGGAAAACAAAAAACTATGAAACTACAGATTTTTGCTTTAGAAATAATATTTTTAAACTCTGGAGTGGCATTTAGTATCTCTGATTTTTATTTGACTTGCTCACTCAATGAGAAACGTTGCAGGAAAAAGTTAATCAAAGATACTTCATCTTTAAAATGTAAATATAGCAGTTGGTTATTTTACTAATACATGTTTGCTTTCACATGGAGTATTTATTCAAGGCAAAAACACCATGGTAATAAAAGCAATCATTTGTTTAATTTCAAATTGTGTGTTCAGCTGGTTATGAATGCAAAACATTCTGTCAAAAGCAGATGTGACCCCCCTCTCATGTTAGTCTAGTGGACATGGAAATCGGAAAAAGGCTCAGAGAATACTGATGTTTCACACATTATTTAACTAGCTTGGAGGAAAGCAATTAATAATTTATAAATATTAAGTGCAATTTGATCAAATTCTTACAAAGGTTTAATAAGTCGTATTATAAACTTAAACGTCTGATCAGTGACCACCATTCAACCACTGAAACCCACAAAAATGCCACATTTAAAAATAAATACAAATTTATCCTTGTATCTTTTTTTCACAGATGTCATCCTGATGACGTGTTGTATACTCTACTTTAACTCGTAGAGTCCAAAAAGATGGGTAGATTGTCATCCTGCAAATAAAAAAAAGTGAGCCCACAGTGTCTAAATGTGTTGACTCTTAAATAAACCAGAATAAATATTAATACTGAAAGATAACCGCAAGAGAACTGTAACAGTTCATCTCAACTTGCTTTAGAATTTAGGTATTATTTTCCATCGATGCTACTTCTTTTCTAAGAGTTTAAACCTAATTATTTCAAATAGTGGTTTTCTTATTTTGGAACTTTAACCCTTCAACTGCAATTTAATATCTCAATTATCCCCTTAATAAATAAAAATAATACATGAGCAAATGCCCATTACTACTGGTGATCCTTACCTTTTTCTTCCATATGTTATTTTTTTCCAAATTTGAAAAAGCAGGTCACAAATAGCAAATGCTCCCAGTTTGCAGAACAGAAGTGTTGAGAAGAAGAGCAGCCTGAGTGGGTGTTGGACAGCCGCTTGTCTCCTCCCAGTACGAACACTTGATAAAGGAGCTTTGGAGACGCTTTCCTTTGAAAGTAATGATTAGAATTCAACATGAAGAAAGAAAAGGGCAGCTGGTCTGGTAAAGGGTTGCCATGCAAATAAGACAGGGAGTGGGAGGGTGCAGCAACAGGTTAGGACGCAGAGAAACAAAAACATGTAACATCAGACCAGTGTTGAGGCGGAACATCACATGTAGAAGCTCAAAGAAATCCCTGTAAATTGTGAGTGGACTGATTGGTTGCTAGGGGAAAGAATAGGAACGTGTAGCTTTCAATGCAAAAAGGAAAATAAAAGGTCAGTTGAACTTGTCATTGAAGCCCTGTGGTTCAAAGGCCTTTGCACAGCCTCTTATCTCCTCCGCCACAAGAGCCAGGCCGGACAAAGGTGGACGTTTTTAAATCTAGCTCTGAATGAATGACGCCAGTGAGTGCGGGGGCCTCCTCTGATGTGTCCCAGATGAGTTAACAAATGAAACAACAAGAACTTTGTAGTAATTCTATGAAAAGATAGAAGTCCAGCTCCTCAGATCTTCAAAATCTACATTCAGTCAGCAGGAGAGGTTTTCTCAACAAGAACTAGTTTTGTTGTTGTTGCTATTTAGAAACAAAACACCTGCAAACATAAAACAGGTCTGATGCCTTTCAACGTGTAGTACATGTTTAAAAACATACAAACTATTTCCAGAAACGTAATTGCTTTTTTTGATTATTGGACATAAGAAAATATTATTTACATTATCCAAGCATTTAAAACCTGTAAATGGCTGTTTATATATATATATTTTTTTTGAGGCCTATGGAAGAGCCCTATTGTGTAGTTAAACCCCATTACTGCAGGATACTGCAGATATGTTATTTAAATTGTTTATCTTTGTATGTGTTACTTAAATTTAGGCTGCTAAAGCCCAGTTTATATCCCTGTTTTCTGTCTCTCCACCTGGCATCAGACAAACCTACAAAGCCTACAGCTTGCTGCCTCAGCAGCTCAGTATATGAATGTTGCTGCGCTGGAAAAAACCTTTGTGACCAATGGCAGCATTGGACACCACTGCTGGCCATAAAAATAAATAAAAAACTAATTCAAAAACAACTACTACTACCATGGCTGTGTTTAATTCAAATCATACATAAATCATTCTGGAAATGTTGGTGGTATTTCCCTAAAAATGTATTTCTGTTTTAAGTTGTTTTGTTGTTAAGATTACCAGAGAAATTGCTCCAAATAGCAGTGTAGGACCCAGTTCTGCACTTCATACGAGTTACTTTAAAAACCGGTTTGTGACAAGTGAGATCATTTCAACGCAGCACCAACACAGCTTTGAGTGTTTGGATCATAACCTGGATCCCCTGTTTTCAGAAGTCACCATCCACTTTCATTTCACTACAGCACTAAAGTGGTGATTATAGCAGATAACAGGAGTCATATCTGGCTAAAAGCCAAAGGGTCGGCTAAAGAAGATAAGGCCACATTTAGCCACAGTTTGAGGCCTGGAGATGGTTAAAAAAAATCTAACAAAAAGAAACCATCTTGAATATTTTGTTGATATTTAAGTTTTTTTCTGTGCCAATAAAATATTAATCTAACATCTGGCAGGCTGTAAACGTAGCTGATTTAGTTATCTAGTTCTGCAGTTGAGATATAAGGCAAAGTGACAGTTTCTTTTATTGGAAAAAGCAGATACACTAGGCCTCTGACATTTGATGTTTGGGGTTTTACGATAAACTATCTGACCAGTCCTGCTGTTAGCAAACAAGCTGAGGAAGACGCCTTAGCGGTGGCATCAGCTAACAATTATATCGGGCACGAACAGCCTGTGAACAAATCATACTTGTGTGAATACTTGAGCTTCAGCATTTGACATTTGCCACTGCAGGTAATGAGACAACGGCAACAAGTAGACAGTCAGGGGTAACAATGAAATCACGTAACATTTTTGATGCATTTAACTCTTCCAGAGCATTGTGGGTCATCGTCGTCTGGCTGACAGACATGACAACAGGAAAGTAAAGCGGTTATGTTATAACTTGGACACCCTGCCATATTTTAGATTAAATGTGATGATTGTTGTTAAAGGGGTTGGGCATTGTAGTTGTATGCCTAAAACACACAGTGAAGATATCTTGGTAGAAAACGCACTTTCAGCGCGTGTATTTTCATGGCAGGACTCTTAACTCACTGGCAACCTTCATTGCTATTTTGCTATTTTAAATCTACCACTTTTTTTTTTCTTTTACCCTGGACACTACACTAAAGTCAACTTTCTCCGTGAATTAAAAGTCAAATTTGAATTCTATAACTCCATTGTCTTTTCAGAATGAGCACTGGACAACACCAGCAGCTTGCAGGTGTGCAGCTTTATGTATGTGCCTCGTAACAACGAATGAGAAGTCTGGCATTTAAAAGCAACAAGAGATGTTGATGATCGAGTGGAGAACTTTAATAAGTTACTCTCAAAACATCTGGCTTCCCACCTCCCAAGAAGTGCTAGAAGAAAAAAAAATGAAAGAATGTAATTGAATTTATTCAATGCTGGAGTGCCTCATTAGGTCACAATGATCAGTTGTGACCTTGATAGGGGAAAATGAGCTTCTCCCTGCTAATTAATGGAACAACAGAGCCGAGTCCTCTGGCACTGGAGACATTGTTTCTGGGCGGGTAGTGGCGAAGCTCTCGTCAGCAACACTAGATGAAATTTTTACATTTCTAAATGGAAGTCTCCAGTGTGCATAGGCAGACATTTTTCAAATGAGAGCAATGGGGGAAAAGAGTGCATTCACTTTAAGTTGTAGGTGGCAAAGCGTTGGTTCAGGGGGTTCTCTGGCGCCTTCATCCACTCCTTCTTCAACTGTTGCTTCAGCTGCGACAACCTCATGTTGGGGTTCTCGTTTTTTAGGCGGGGCATGTTGGCCTCCTCATAGGCAGCAAACGCTGCTTTCATCCTCCGCTCCGGGTGGTGGTCCAGGTCCTCGGGCCCCGTGCTGGAGACAGGGAGAAAAGACGCAACGTTGGATTGTTAACATTCTCAAGTCATTGTTGTCATTTTATAGGCATGAGAAACCTAATTTAAAATCAGCATCAGAGTAATCACAAGGACAATAGGATGTCACACACAGAACAAACGGTGAATGATCAGTACCTGAGCACGGAGATAGCATCTTCTATTGTTCTGGCTTCCACGGATCCTTCGTCAGGGATTATTCTGTTCACGTTCTCCTCCAGTGGAATATCCAGGTGGCTCTTATCTGTGGGAAGAAATGTTATTTGAAACATGACACGGGTGGTGCCGTGGTAAACACAATGTGCTGATTTGATCCTCAATTCGTAGACACTGCTGGATTGCATCTCATCTCCACCAAAGTTTCCTCTTTATTCTAACCAGCGTGCTTTGTCGTCATCTCCAAACTAAACTTTACCTTTAGGCTTGAGCCCATCCTGCTCCTGTAGCTGCTGCTGTTGCTCGTTCTCAAGAGCCTCCTCGATCTGAGCACGAGTCACTTTTCCTCCAGATGCAGCCTCCTTCAGGGATTTGCCTCTAAGCCTAGCGCTCTCCTCATCCAGAAGTCGCTGGTTTTCCTTTTTCCTCTCCAGAAGCTCTAGCCTCTTCTTCTCCTTGTCATCCTGCAACAGAAGAAAGCGGTGTCATCAGTCTTTGTGTGCTATGTGCATTACGCATACACATTTGTTATGACCCATGCAATCACTTCACCATTCAACCAACTTCCCTGATGTACACCTGATATCACAGAGGATAGAAAATAATGGAACAAAATACTGACAGCATTCTGTACTGAAAACTCCATTAGCATTATGTCCCTCCACAGCTGTTACGTTGCATACAATACACATAGCAATACTCATATCGACCTAAAACATACTGATCTCGTAATTGTTTAAATCCTGATTAAGTTAAGTATACATTATTCTCTCCATTCTAATTGTTCTTTGTTCTGTAACTGCTTGCTAATACAAGACCCCAACATCCCACTGGGAATAATTAACACTTAATCCCACCTAGACTTTAGACTTGTGGATGTGTGTGTGTGTGTGTGAGACAAAGAGAGGACACAAGCAGGGCTCATGTCACGATCAAAAACTTTGCGTTATAATCCTGCTTTTCTTTCTTTTAAAATGTGACCGTTCTGCCAGTATCTACGTTGTTTTAATGATTACAGCTAAAAGTAGCAACAGAAATATCACCGCTACACACAAAACAGCAAATTCTAACAGCCAAAGCGAGCAGCACAACTAGGAAATGTTCCAACTTTGAACAGGACCCCCACACAGAGAGAGACAGCTCACCTTTCTCTGCCCTTTTTTAAGTACATGTTTGTCAGTTTCCTGCCACAGAGCGTCCTCTTCCTGCTGCTTCTTGTGGGCGTCTGCCACTGCCTTGGCCTCGGCCTTGCGGGCTCTGGCTGTGGCCGCCTTGGAGTTCTCACCCTGGAACTTCTTTGGCATCCCAACAGCTGCTCTTCAGCTGAGAGACAAGGAAGGACAAGAGACCAATCAGAAGAGTTTGACTGACAGAGATGTTTCAACGCTGGTGCCCAATACAGATGTTTTTTTTTATTTTGTAAAATTTTATTCAACATAGTCAATACCAGCACAGATTTACAACCTTACATATAATTGTAAAAAGTGGTAAATACTTTTATTTTTGGTGTTTATCACCTATCTATTGAAAACAATTAGACGATTATATGATTGCTCAACTAACAGTAGTTATATAATAGGTAATCTAACGGTACCTTAATTAATTTCGTGTAATGTGTGAATGAAGAAAGGCAAGTATTGTTGTTAGATGGCTATCATAACTAAGCAGTAGTTTGAAAATGCGGGCTAATAAACACGCAGGTTGACAAAGACGAGTTGGAAAAGAGGAGGTTAACTAAGCCATAATTTAATTCTCTAAAATTTTACAAACGACTGCAGTTTTGCTTGTCAGTGTCGCTAGTTAGCGTTAGCTAGCTGATGTTAGCCAGATAGACAAGACAGGTTTGCTTGTCAGAGAGTCGGCCATTCCCTATTTAACTTTAACGAAATATATGTAAGAACATGGCTATCACACTCCACAAATTACAACCATGGTTTCATACCAGTAGGAGAGGAAAAGCAGGTCGGAAGTAGACGACAGTTGACTGTTGTTTCGAAGAGGCATCAGCCACCTCCTCTCTGAAACCTGCGCGCACTCTGATGACGTAGCTTCTCCTATGGTTACAGGGATTGATGGACGCGGAGTCTTTAAATTTTGTGCACTTTTAGCTTTATCAACTTCACAAACGTTATATTTTAGAGGAAAACACTGCACTTTGAACTCCGCTGTGGCTTTTAGATAGATGCATAGTTATCAAATTTTACATTTGTATCACAAAATCAACTAATGTGACTTTCTTCCAATAATGAATATTACTTGATTTATTCCTACGGAAAATGTAACAAGGCGTATACAATATTATGTTCTAGACATCTTAACGTGAATCTAAAACTCATATTTCTATTTGTAATTTTTTTTTTGCATCATTGTAAGCTGTCCTTAATTAGGAAGTCAATTATTTTAGATATTTTCTATTTAATGAACCTTAAGGGCTGCTATTAAGACCAGATTGCTGCAAATCTTCCACACTGCAACTGCGAAGTATGTTCATTTTGTGTTTTTAATTTAAAATTTCTGTTTCTTTAAAAGTCTTTTTTTTTGGTCATATATTAAGCACATAAGTAGTATAAAACAAGCAGTTTCTTTAGTGTCAGAGAAAATCCTATTTTCCTCTAAACGTAGTGCAGTATAAAGAATAGAAAAAATACTCAAAGCCTCAATGTATGACTGACTCACACAAATTCATGCTGCTGTCACACTTGTCAAGGGACACAGAAGAGATATTAAATTGTTAATATTTTATTAGGGTAAACAGTTCATACAAATATTCAAAAATAGGAACTTTATGTTGCAATAACAACATGATGGAAAGTAATAATTAATGCATATTTCTGAGAAGTAATGAGATGATCTATTCTGAGATGGAATACAGAAACAGCTGGAGCTCATATTTATTTGTGGGCGGGTGTGTGTGTGTGTGTGTGTGTTCTTCATTCAGAAGTCATTGTCACTCTCCTCCAGCAGTGGGGGTCTCACGACCCCCCTGGACGTGCGAGCACCCCGGGACACTGGGCCCTCCAGACTGTCATCCTCCAAATCCTTACTCTCCTCCTCCTCCTCGCCTTCCTCCTCTTCCTCGTCATCCTCGTCCACATCAATCTCGCTGTCTTCAGTCTGAAACAGCGGGCCACAGAGGACACATAATTACAACAACAATTACAAAAGCTCATAAGCTTTGAGAGTCCAGTCAAATGATTAAAGATGTCAACTTTACTTTTCTGGACAATTATTCAACACACAGTGTGCAACTACAACAGGCTTGTTTTCATTCTAACTAAACACTGAACCAGCGAATGTCTCACAAAAAAACGTAAATCAGACATGAGGATCTAATCACTGAATCACCTCTTGGCTGTAATGATACCATGCCCAGCCCTGCTACATATCTACAGGGACCAGTTAAACCATTTACCTAGTTTAAAAAGGAAAAATCCATTCAAATACTTCAACACTGTTATAATAAATCTGTACCAATGTAAAAATAATTAATTAAGCCAATTTTTCATTTCAGTGGAGCAGAATGCAATTATTATTTTTTTTTATTACGCCATATTATAACAAAGTTATCTCAGGGCAATAAACAATGATTTCTCTCTTTCCAGTTACTCTTTCACTTTCGATATCTCTTCAACACTAAAGACAAGGTTTGTACTGTATATGTGCCTCAGTAGTGGTACAATGAAGAAAATAGCCATATTTATATGATATCTGTGTACATGTTTACAGATAATATAAACAATGTGCAGCAGGTCTGCGAGCTTTAGGTGTACTTTCTCTGCTCTTTTTGTACAGTTTTTTATGGAGGACACAAACTACACCATGTAACTGATGAGGAACCATTACTTGTCCTGTGTGAACAATACCTACTATGTGGGAGAATTTGAGAATGGATATTTCCTTTAAATAAACAGAGGAACAAGGTGCAAACGAGATCCTGGTCCTGCACAAACCTTTCCTTTCCGTAGATTTTTGCCATGAGGGTTTGACCTTCTGGAAACAGCTAAAGAGGGCTTTTAAAATACAAGTAAATGACAGAAGAAGGTAAGACACTGCAAAGAGTACAAGATGGAAACCAAAAGGAATGTGAAACTGATTAGAGCTGGTGCACAGGACAGTAAAAATTACAAAAAAAGTAAACAGCATGTCATTCTGTAGTGAGAGCGACAGCACAGAGCGCCATCTAGGGCAGCTGGGAGCAAAATCAACACAAAGGTCTTCAAAATGAAGAGATGTTTGCTACATCAGTCTCAGCTGTGGGAAAAAAAAAGAAGGAATATTGTATTGATGTAGCAATGACAGTACTAACCTCATCACTATCACCACCCTGCATGTTCCCGATGAATCGAGCTCCTCTTTCTACGGTGCAAACAGGGGCAACACTCAGTTTAAATGAAAGGAGGTTGTTGTTCAGTTTGATTAAGTTTTAATGGGTTAAGGAGAATTCATTTTTGAGAACCGCAGATATTAATACAATCAGAATCACAGAGAGCAGAACAATGGAGAATTTTGTCTATAATAATTTTTGAGTCTTAGAAAATTCTTCCAAGCAACTAATAGTTGATTATAATAAGGCCATGGCCATCTGCTGTCTCTTGTCTGTGTACCTGCCACGATGCCGTTTCGTGTGGGCCGCGGCTTTGAAGGTCGACACTCTTCCACGTCGCTGTCTGAACCTTCGTCCTCTGGGACGTCCATGTCAGAATCTTCGTCTTTCACTGCAGAAAACAGAATCTATTAAACAAGTGTGTGAAATCCTAAAAAGGGTTGAGATTATGAGACTGTTTGCTTTGCTTTCGCCGTGTGTGATTGTTTGTCTCACAGGAACTCTTCATCAGATCCTTCTCTTCCTCCCTCAGTTTGTGCTGCATCATCCTCATTGTGTTTTCAGCCTCCTGCAGAGGAAGCAGAAGAACAGACACATATAGCTTGTTAAGTGGAACGTACATTTGCATGCACTTTCATATATCTGTCAAATCCAACATCCAAGCACTTTCAGTCTCTATTCTCCTCCATCTACCTCATTCAGATTAGGAGTTACTCCCATTTGTGACCACTACGTCACTACTACTATGTTTGTGAACAGTTGTGTCTTATTTCTCATCATCACAGGACAGCGAATATTTTTACACAGAAAGTAAGAGGTACGCTCATTTTTTCACTTGTGGTCACTCATTTAAATTATGCTCACATGGTTTGTTTGACATGCACAGAATGTCCAGAGATACCATAGTGTAGTTGTAGTATAACTATAGCTTAAGCAAGTTCAAAATATGAGAGAACAAAAAAAGACTAAGAGGGTAGTAAGTGAAGTTCTTTCTTCCATTCACAGGAAAACTGACTAGTTTCCACATCTTTGTATTTTACATTTTAATATTTGTGTGTGTTCTCAAACCCATAATAACACACCAATACAGGTCTCTGGGTTATGCTGAGTGTTACTTAGACAAAGTGGGCAACATGTTTACATAAAAGTGTTAGATACAAGCAGTAACATAGGAAGTAATTTGATAGAACATTGGAGAATCACACACACACCTCAAACCTCTCCTGCTCCAGTCTATGGTATTCATCCAGCTGAGACTCCAGGAAGCAGAGGTTTTTGAACTTCTCCACATAGAAGTCATATTGTTTCTGCAGATCTTCCTCTATCTTCTCATATTCATCCATGAAGGCCGGCCTGAAAAATTGAGAGAGGAACAAAACAAAAACAAGCATTTACAAGCGTGTGAGCTCGGACATACTTATTTGTCAGTCAAAGAAAGGAAACTTTACTAAAAGCTTGTATTCATTTATCCAAGCCAATGGAGATCATTCCTGTTGTTCTGTCTGTGTGCTTCCTGTCAGTTTGTGAACTGACCTGACACTCTGCAGTGTCTGGAGCCTCTTCTGATTCCTCTCCAGGTCCTGCTTCTTCTTTTCTATCTTATTGTCCAGACTGGTTTCATCAGAAACAACGTTACTCAGCATGTCTTTGGTCTTCTCCACGCTTTCCTTGACAATGAACACAACGGCATGGTGGCAGATTCAGTGCCATTTCACAGATCAGGTCCTGTGCGAATTAAGAAAATAACATAAACATCAACATAAACACATACCAAAACCTCCTTGGTGGCAGCTCTCAGGGCCTTTTCAGTCTCATTGATCTCCAGAGGTCTGGCGATGGCGGCAGTTCTCATTTCCTGTGGGGACATTGAAAACAAAGACAGCAGTGTAATCTCCTGCATCACTGTCACTGATGTCTTTACAAACAGACTTTATTACAGTTGTACAGCTGTTATGCTGAGAGTGCTCACGGCAGAATAGTTTAGGGTTCAAAAGTTCCTTCATGGCTAATGGCAATCTTTTGTCAGATTGAATAGATACCAATAAATATGAGAGTGGTATCTTTAACATTAGTAAAGCATGCGTGAAAGGCATGTATATCACTGGATACAATTTGGCCAACGGCAAAACATTCTATTTGGTCTGGTTTGAAAAGAAAATCCACAAAAAGGTACTTTCAGTGTCATTTAAGAATAGCAGGGACTCGAGATCAAGGAAAATGGAAACCGGTGTGCGTGTCTGTTAATATCTGCGTGTTCTCTCACCCTTAGGTCCACCTCTTTTCCCAGTAAATCATACAGAGACGCTCCTTTGGATGTGACCTCGGATGCCAGCTGCCGAGCTGCTTTAAGATCTGAAA
>JAVQJD010064149.1:0-26979 GCA_036023655.1 Nannoperca australis | reverse complement strand
CATTCAAACTAGCAATACCATCAGACTAGCAATATCATTTCACTATGATATTTTAGAATATGCTATACTTATATAAACAATGACGTTTAAGTGCTGTTGTATTCCCGGAACAAATGAGTCTTTAGTCTTTTCTTGAAAGTGGTCAGACAGGTTGTTTCTCTGACGGATGTGGGGAGCTGGTTCCCCCACTGGGGGGCCAGACAGGAGATATCTAACATAATCATGGGGAAATGATGTGTTAACAACAGCTGAAGATGAACTATGGTGGAATAAGCAACTGCTGTTAAGATGGACATTGGAAGATGACATACAGTATGTTTTTGTGTAATAATTAAAATCTTGCTCTGTTGGTTGTGCACATCTCTAGTGAACCTCCTGATGGTGCCAGGAGTGGTTGTAAGCACAATTATGATGCAACTGCAAAGTCTGTGCAAGTACACATCACTACCCTGACTGTTTTGTTCATTCAGCACATGGAAAGCAGAAGCCCACAGGTGCATTATGTGTCTCTGCATGTACAGGTGTGTGGGTACTGTATCTTGTGTGGCAGTGACTCTGCCCTCTGAGCCTCAATCTCCAAAATGAACATTGGAACTATTTATGTAATATCCCCCATTTTTACAACGAGGTTGTAAAAGACAGGAACACCTAAAACAAAGAAATAGGATATCTACTTTTCAAGGCAGGCTAAAATGATAGAAGGGTAGTTTTAAGAAAAGTGAAATTTCTCTTCAATCATAGAAATAGAGAAATAAATAGTTCCTATGGTGCAATATTTTCTAAAACTGATGCCTAAAGTTCCTTGTTACAAAATGTCCATACATGTATGTTACATTTCAAATAAAGCAAGATCCAACATTGCTAGAGGATGAATAATGTGGAGATTAAACTCTTTACAAAGTTTGGGGAAGTCTGATGTCTAAAATAATGAGAGTGGCAGTATGATGGATCATTTTATTTCTAAAATGGCAATTAACACTCTACATTACCTTCTGCTTCTGTGTACTAACACTTGGTTCTGTTTCAACTGTTAAGTAACATTCAAAACATTATGAGTTTAAGAATGTCACAGAATTTTCTCACCGCACGCCTGAGAACCTTGACCATACTAAGAAGTCAGTGGGAAGAGACACCCTGACCTTCACTATAAACAACAACAGTTCAGTATACAGCACAGACAGCCACATCCACACACACACACACACAAAACACACACTGTACACTCAAAAGGACAACACAAAGATAGTCACGAATCAGACCCCTAAGGTTTTGTGGCATGCACTATCATTTTTTAACAGGATGCAACAGTGGATCTGTGGCAGTCCAATAAAAATGAATACATTCAAAAGAAAAGAAGGAAAGAAGAGAAAGGCATGAACTTTTCTATGAGGGGTACAAATCTTTCAAGCCACAATTTGTGTTTGTCTCCATTTTAGCACTGATGTGTTAGTATTCTCTGTCTGTCTGTGTCCATCAGTAAAATGGATACTGAGCCAGGCCATCTTAGGATCAGGGACGCCTTGTTGTGGTTGAAAAATATGCATCTGTCGTTGAACTAATAAAATACAACTACTGAAAATGTCTTTAGTGGTGAAAGCTGTTCTCAGAGCAGCCAAAATACACAGCATTGTACAATAAATACTTTTCAATAGTTTCCTGGGACAAAACCATTGGATGTAAACTGATACTTGTGATGATAAACCTATGCATGATGAAAAGGGTTAGTATTTCTTCATGTAATGATCTCAGAAGCACCATATGTTGGCTGCATCATGAATAACATTATACCCATACAGAGATAAAAACAGGATATCTAAAGATCTAAACAAAAAGAGATGTTTCATGAGATTGTAAAATCTCTGAAATGTGATACTGCAGACCATGTCCATGCAGGACCCGTCTCACAGCAGCAGGAGCTTGCTAGTTTTCGGTGCTTACATAGACTTTGTTTGTTCCCCATATGGGAAGTATGGGAAGTACTGGAGCTAACAGCACACAGAAAGCCTGAACTTCTGTTTGACATGTCTTTGTTTGAATTGAGCTGGTTTGAAGGAAAGGAGATTGAGGCCTCACTTCACAGTCTGGTTCATCCTTTGGGAAATTAATCTCAAGTTGTGCATGAGACGATTTGTTTGAGGTAAAAATAAAGCAAAGTTACCTATATCATACATTTTGGGCTGCAAAAGAAGAGCATTCAGTTCCCCCTACTTGAGAATTTATAGAAAGACCAAAACTGTTGGTGTCAGGTAAGGACAGTGGCAAGAAATCTTCTGTGACCACAGGAAGTGGACTGGAGCTGGATCTTTTGGCTAAAATTACAACTTTTACTAGCAGGTTTCATCAGCTGCAGCTAGCTACCTCATGAAGCTAACGTTAGCTTCATGAGTTGGTAGAAAACACTATCTCTGACTTTTTTATATTTCCAGCTGTCTCTTTTTAACATTGTTATCTTAATAGGGGTATTAAATATGCACTTGCCACTGTAACTAAGAAGCTAACGATGCTAACGATTGCAGCTTATGTTAGAGCATCTAAAACAGGATGGATTTAAACAGTTAAATCCATTTATGCTTTTGCTTTGGTTTAAAAAGGCTAGAAACAATCCAAACTTAAATGGATTCACATTGATTCAAATTGTGGAGAAACCCAAAGCTGGCATGCAATGACATACAGTTGCTAAGCTATGATTGGACGATCACAGAGCAGGGGTTTAGCAAAGGGTCAATTGCCGAGGACTTTGAATTAATTCATTTTTTTCAACTCACAGTAGTTATGCATTTTGTGTTCATATTAAAGGTTATCAATCACAGGGATGTAAATAATCTCCCATTTGAAACCTTAATGATTCATTGATGAGTAGCAGACATGAATTCTTTATTCATGTCCTTTAACATGTGGCCAACAGCACCATTACCATCTGTCTGCTTCCAGTCCTCAGTTTTGCATTATCAGCAGCTACTGCACTCCACACTGGCCACAGTGCTTGCCAGTAAAGTTGGTGCCAACTTTCCTTGGATGATGCAAAGGTCAATGGTGCATTAAACAGAAAACAGTGCTACAATTTAGTCTTATCAAATCTGATAAAAAATATTTTCTGTCTGCCTGTCTTTCTATAAAGCAACACATAAACTATCTCTGTTTCTGTTTTTGAAAAATCTACTTTATCACATGATCGCTCTCTCCTCCAGTTCACAATCACAAAGATGGTGGAAACACAGGATGTGTTGCATGTGCAAATGAGCATGTTTGACAGCTGACTGAATCCACCTGGCAATGATATTCTGTGTTTCATTAGCAACCATCTATCCAGGGCTAATTCAGATCAAAGCCAATAGATTAGACTGTGTCTCTCATTCGCTTGTGTATGTGCACACACCACCCTTGTACCCTGCTAACAGCAAAAAAAAAAAAAAAAAAAAAAAAAAAATAAAAAATGCAACAGAGGAAAAATTAAATTAAAATTGCCAGTCAATGCTGTCTACCCTTTAAATATCCCAAAGCAACCTTCCCCCTTAAAGTCTACACAGTAGGGCCTCCATGACCCACACGTGTTAAAGACAAATATAACCCTTCGCTACCAAAGCTGCTACCTCGAGAGCCGTCTGTTTCTGTTAGACTCCTGCTGAAAAGTCATAGGGGTTAGAGGAGGGCATGTTTCTTGCTGTGCTGTTGCTGTTGCTGATCACTGGAGAGGATGTGAAAGAGGAAGGGCTTCAGAGCTGTCACAGATGGAAGTACTCACACCCTGATCCATTGCACCAACACATGCACGCTGAAGTGCAAGTCAGATTGTCTTTCTTTCTTTCTTTCTTTCTTTAAAGAGATCATGATTTAATGCTGAAGGGAAGCTATCCTTCATTATGGGGTGTAGGTACATAAGCCATGATCAGTCACTACCTACACAAACCACAGTGAATCACAGAAAGGTAGTTGGATAAATGGAAGCAGGAAGAGAGGAAGGGAGGTGAGGGTGGGTGATATAATGTATCCCAAACACAGAAGGGATAGCTTCTTGCTTCTTGGAGATGTGATTTTGTTTTCGCTCCTGCTGCTGAAATGCCAAATAAACTTGCTGGTTTTCCTGTACGAATCAATGTGATGAGTCAGTGTCTATTTTGTCTACACACAAATTTAGATGCCATATGTGGCCCCCTTCATGGTCTACAATGCAATGCTTTTGGTATGATACACTCATTACCCACCCGACTAGCATCGCTGCCCCTCCCTCTATATTTTCCTCCATGCCATGTGTCACAGTATGTCAGGGAACTGAGCGGCAGCCCTGTGGAGCAGCGAGGGTGAAGACTTCACATTGACCGCTGACTCATGTAATGTTTGACACACTGTTAGAACTGAATGAATGATACTGTTAATGTGGCCATCCTTTGTGGTGCAGTGATGAGAAGGCAGAGGGATATTTTTCAGAAAGAAATAAGATGCAAGATGTTACGGACACAAAGTGAGAGGTTGAACTGAAAATCACAGCTGTGATCATAGTCATTTCCCCAGAGATTTAGTTTGCTGTAGCAGTTTGGGGAAAGCTAAGCTGACTCTGCATTTTAACCTTCAGTCACCTTGCTATAGATACTCTGGGTGAACTAGCCGGTGTAAAATTCAGACTATTACCTGCCACTGAGTCGTTGCCAGCTGCCACTGAGACTATTGCCAACCATTGGCTATTCCAGTAAGTTACTGGTCTTAGCAATAAAATAAAAATGTAAAATTGTCTTTTTATACACTTCAGTATGGTTAAAACAAATTAGATATTATGTGTTAATTAGTGATCTTAAGGCAGATTTTGTTCCCCTTTGACAGAGGTTTATTGTCTTTATGCTAAGCTAAGCTAACCAGCTACTCGTTATAGCCTTATATTTAACTGGCAGAAATGAGAGTGGTATCAATCTTCTCATCTTACTGTCTGCTTGAAAGCAAATAGGAGTTTTTCTCAAAATGTCAAGCTATTCCTATATGAAATTTCAAATTTGATCTAAAATCCAGTTTTGCTGCATTTTCAGTCCTTTTTGTCTCCATCCCTTCCTCTCTCTCAATAAACACATCACAGAGTTAGACCTGGGAACAGTCGAGTGCAGCAGCTGACACGGGGAACCTGATCCCTGGGTTTTCCAGCAGCACAGCTTGTGCACTGCAGACATTCCTGGCACACGGGGGTCATCATATCTTCCCTCTGTCTACCTCAGCTTCTGCCTTGTTTGCTTTCACATCTTCCTTTTACTTTAAATCAGGTGGGAGAAACAAGTTGCAGAGATGTATTTTCTGTCTTCCCTGCCATTTTACCAATATCTACTCTCCTTGTCCTTTCCTTCTCATCCTTTCATTCTTATTGTTTGAAATCTTTTTCCTTCTACTTTTCTGCCTCCTTTTTCCATTGTCAGTATGCTGTGAGTAGTCCATCCACCTAATGTCTTAGCTACTGCCATATACTGCTACACTACAGAATGTGGTGTTACTGTTGCAATCTTAAATAAAGTACAGCTCCAGGGATACACATAGCTTAAAGTCAGTCAGACCATTTGCCTAGAGCATCGTCACAGTTCTGTCGCATTTCAAATATGTGTCATTGCTACAAAATCACCAATATATAAAACTACCTCAGAGGCAAAAGCATACTATAAAACTGTACGACCTCAGACAGCAGACTCACCTTTCAAATAAAGAGCCTTGTTGAATCCCTCAGCTCTGGTCTGTGCTGCGATGCACAACTATCGTATCCAATCCAGTGACAGGTAATCAATCAACAACAACAGAAATCCTAGGCTGAGACAAGCTGAAGTTGTACTCCAGCTCAGCTGCTGCTGCTTCCCTCCTGAACAAACTCAGTGTGTACAGAGTGGACTGAGTTAGCTGAGGCTCAGGCGAGCTGGTTTAAACTTTTCTCCCTGACTGTTCACACCATCTGCATGCTGAGAAAGTCTCCGCTGTGGACAGGATGGCTGTCGCGGTCAGCACAGTCACACACGGGGCACCATTACAGTCCGCCCAGACACATGCACACCCACATGTGCTCACACACAGACATACACACTCTCCCAACAGTGCAGCCTATGCAGGCGTAACTCCTCCAGTCATCCTGGCTGGTGAGACGCTCACACTCAGTCTGAGAAGACAGTGTGTGTATGTTGGTAACAGGCAGGAGGTGGGTGGAGGGAGGGGAGAGGGAGGGGGAAGTGTGAATGTGAGTGTGTGTGTGTGTGTGTGTGTGTGTGTAAGAGAGAGAGAGACAGAGAGAGAGAGAGAGAGAGAGAGAGAGAGAGAGAGCATGTTTTAGGAAGTTTCAAGATAAGAGCTCCGACTGAGCAGTTCACCAGCAGCGCAGCTGACTTTCTCTTGTATTTCAGATTCTACACAAGGAACTGGCAGCTTTTAAAGCCAAACTTTGCTGTGAATAACTCAGTATACAAACACAGAAAGCTGCCCCAGTTTTAAGGTGTCTCCAAGATGACATATACAAATGACTGCGCGCATACAGCTTGACAAACATTTATTTAGTGACACTATCCTCACTTTGGTGTGAGCCCAGCTGTATACACACCAGTAGAGAGTGCCTCTGAAATGTCTTCCTATTGCATAGTCTCACAGTGGCTCCTTCTGAAGAACATGTCCACCTGAGTAAAGAAGAGCATTTTTCATTTTGTATGTAATACAAACATAAAAATGTTAAATGGGTATGATAAATGAAGATAATATCATAGGTAAAGCCTTCATACGGCAGTTACGGTTAAACTTTATGAATGTGAAGCTTTCGCGGTTTCAGAAAATTACTATTTACTGTCCGTAATTACTCTCTGCTGTTCTTTTACAACTGAGGAATTCTGACATGTAAAGTACATTCCTGAGCTCAATCATGCCATCATTGAGCTCCTTATCAACCCATCACAACCTGCTTAATCACCTGACATAGACTATAGAAACTATTTTTTAATGAATATTAAGCGAGTATATGTAATTATATACAAAAAGAATGTAAGTTTGGAAATATGCACAGGGTTCCTAAAGAACTGTAAACAAAATATAAAGTTTGGAAGACAGTTCTATGCAGAGAATGAAGGATGGAGAAAGAAAATAATAAAGCAAAACATAGTGTCAGAATATTCACTGCCAAAATGTGTCTATTTTCCTATCTATAAAATGCTGAAATTGCCAACACACATGCTACAATTTATATTATCACCACAAGACAGACGCAGAACCTCTACACAACCTCAATGTATCTCTGGGACGTGTCAGCCACATCCCCTGGTCCTGGAAAATATACTCGTAACTAATAAGGGAGGAAAATTCCAATCTATGTGGGAGGTGGATGATGTGTCAACAATAATTACTGCCTCAAAATCGAATCATCGGGATGAGAATTAGTTTATTTACAAGCTCACATAAGATATGATGTATGAGAACGGGAGAGTGTGTGTATTGTGATATGGTTCTCAAAGAGCAGGTTGAGTAAAGTGACGGATGAGTTTCAATGCCGTGGTGTTGAATGTGGAGGAGGGGATGTCAACAAACAAGATCCTGGTTGGGTTATTGAGGTGTTAGAGGGTCTAGTGTAGGGTCATTCTGAACACATTGCCTATTGATCTGTTTGATCTATTTGGCAGACTCTGAGCAGTGAGGCAGACACATTTGGACCTTCTATTAGCATCTGTCAAATGGTTGATCAAAGAGGCAGCAGCAGTACATAAATCTGTCCGAAGCTTGAAACAGCCATTTTTCTGAATGCATAGACCGTGATCCAATTTTGGTCAAATAACCTTTGTTTATAATTAATCTGGGTCTTTGCAAAAAGTTAGAAATAATAAATACACTTTTGTGCAAGAGAAATACATATTATTCATATATTATTTGTTTGAGAGACCTGTCAGATATTTATATTCACCAGTAAACACTGAAAATATTGTAAAATCCATTCCTCCCAATACAATTTAATCTCCACACAGAGGGTGACTTTTCTATGTGTCCTGAAAAGTTTTATTAGATTAGATGAAGATTAAATGTAACGTTGAGACTAAACAACAGTAGGCTCTGAGCCATCTGTCCTCAGCCATCCTTCAGCATGTTTCATTATATTTGCAGGACATTGAATGCAGAACATGAAACACTGTGACCTTGTGACGTAAGAAGTGGCCATCTGTAAACAAACTGGAACTGCATCTACTCCCATGAGATACTCAGGGGGGCCTTATCTGATAGGAGATAACTCATGAGATCAGAACGGGTGAATCTTCACTGAGGAAGCCTTTGGGAATCCAAATGTTCTCGATGTGACTGCTGTTCTCATGGCCTTGTAGTCAGAGGTTTTGTACAGTTGGTGACTTCTGGAAAGATAATGATAATCTTTGGAGGCCGGCGGCAGGAGGACGCGAAGCCTTTCCAAGTGGACCGGATGACACTAGAACTCATTTATTGCTGCTGTTATCGCTGTATTGATATGTAGTTATCACTTATTCACCCATACTGCACTGTACTTATGGCTCTAGCTCTGTTATAGATTCTAATCTGTTAAATGTTCTACCTAATCTCATACATAGTCATACTGTGAATGAAAGCAAGAATAGCTGAACTAACTCACATTCAACATCCATCAGTAAGTGTCCTACTAAATCTGGTCATGGCAGCAGTTCCTTTTTTCATCATGACACAAAACGAGCAAAGAGGGGGATTTGACTTCTTGATTTCCACTTTAGTTTTATGTTGATTAGTTTGTTAAAATGTGTCAACAGTGGTAAGGGTTGAGCCCTTGACTCCGGACCAAAAAGTGTAATCAGGTGCGTGTTGTCAAGCAAAACAGTCGCAGCTAACAGGAAAAAAGGCTCATGGACTGGCAAAGGACAAAAGACTGATATCAACAATGGATCACATGACCAATATGTAAAAAACAGGTTGCTCGTAGTGATAAAGCCACAGAAAGTTATCACCTGACTCTGAAGTACCCCTATGGAGCTCTTTCAGTCCGATTGTTCTGTCGATTGTCTAATCTCTAAAAGCATGAAATGCAGAAAAGACAAAGAACATTGTAAAAGTGAACATAAGCCGGCTATACCGTTTTAGGTAAGAGGAGAGGTCATCATTATCATCATCATCATCATCATCCATGACTACGTTTCTTAATGGTAATTAGTCTGTGTGACAGATTACGCAATGTTTTTTTTCAAGGTCATCACCTACATTGTTTCATACACTGCTTGTATCATTTTGTCTCCTGACCTCAATGGAGACAGAAAAATGAAGTAGAAAAGGCTCGTCTCCTTCTTTTAACTTGCTGACAGGGGTTTTGGAAGGTCAACACAAACACACAGTACCAGGCACAACACTACTACAGGTATGTGTCCACACACACGTCTTTCTTTTATTTATTTATCTGACCCTGGGGCACTTTTCCTTCCCCCTGTCCACATTAAACAGAAAATTCCAGTTGACCTTGATGCCCATAAACAGAAACCATCTCTTAAAATCAACACATGCCAATACAACGATACACAAATTACTTTAATTAAATTAAATATATTATATTGGCATGGTATGGATTCTAAATTCTCAGTCCTCAGTTGTTTTATTTTGCTCTTAGTTTATTCTTTACTACTGCAGAAGCCTACTTTTCCATCAGGGATTATTAAAGTCGATCTTTTCTTGAGAGAGACTAATTTAAGTTTTCCTCCACACCGAAGATCATGTCTTTCACATTCTTTTTCTTGATGCAATACTGCTCTCTGGTGGTGACATTTACAACATTTTGGATTAGGAATTTAAACAAGGCTGTTTATAGCTGTTTATCTTTAAAGTTCTGCACACACATTTATGCTCATAACCATAATATTTAATGTAAAGAAACAATTTTTATTATGATGTCTGGCAGTCTGAGTCAGTGGGTCAATGCTGTAAAATTCTTACCAGACATATTATGAAAAGAGAGACATAAATCCAAATGAAGACAATCAATGTAAAATCTTATATTGCAGTATTTGTCAGAGCGTCAAGGCAAACTGAATGGCAAATAAATGCAAAATCTCTGTATGATACAATACCATCAAGAAGCCACTAGAGGTCCATGTCTCACAGCAAAAGGGGACTCAGAAATGATTTGCACAAAAATCTGTTCTGGACTAAATCACTGTATTGCTCATTCCACAGCTCCATAAGCACATTTGTTTTATTATTATGTGATGTAACATGACACTACTTTCTGAAAGACAAAACATCCTATCATAATATATCTGATCCCAGTAAAATCACAAAACGCAATTTGCCTCATGTGGATATAATGATATTGATGATGATGACATGATATTGTACACTTTAGTCTCAAGCTGATTGTCATTGGCTTAGAATTTTCTCAGTATTTTGTACAAAGTGTAAATAGCAAGATGTGGTGGTAAAAAGAAAAGTATTTATGCTATCTTTGACTCAAAAAGAGAAGCAGAAAGTAGGACAAAGTCACTCAGAGAGAATAATGGAATTATTAAGCCAAATACAATGCTCCAACTAAATATGATCAAAATGAAACTCTACCAATTATTGAACAGGAAACCACACTTAAAATAGTACAATTACCTAAAGAGACCACCTGACAGTTGGATTTATTTTTTGACTGGCAACTTAAACAATTTTTTTAACACAACATTATTCTGATGTGTGATAATAAACCTGTTGGGAAATGCACCTCCTCACGTCACATCGCCAAGAAGAAAACCCCCACAGTTCCTGCAGGGGTCAGAAATCTGTCAGGTCGCAGAGGTCAAGGCTCCAGGAGCTTGTTGTGCCGGTTTACTGCAAGATGTTTCTGAGAACCGTAAGCAAAACAGAAAAAGAAGATGAAAGAAAGAGTGAAAGAAATAAGGGAAAACCTGGATTAAAGGAACCAATGAATGAATTAGTCGAACTGAGTCCCATTTTGAGTCAAGTGACACGACAGCCTGTGAGCTAAATTGTCACAAGCCTCAGTTTAGATATCTGCTATGAGTGCTATCAATCTCATCACTTAATGTTCTTGTTCACAGTGTTTACGTGTTGTCTCCAATGAGACTTGTCATTCCACAGCTACAATAAACAACCTGTTGATGCAGGGCCAAACTGTAAATACCAGAACATCTATTTGCAGTAAATCAGTGTTATTTACTACTCCGTTCACGCACCTTTGTTTCTGTGGAGGCGGCAGTGACGTGTTCGGGGAGTCAGATAAAGGGTATTTCTCACCAATGCTTTCCTGTTATTTTCCAGGGTCCTTTGTTTGGTTGTGAGGCCTCGGCCTGTCGGTTCTCAGGGGAATGAGAGGAACATTCAAGTCTGAGCACTTATGAACACTCCCATACCTGTATCACTTTGTGTGTGTGAATGTGTGTGTGTGTGTGTGTGTGTGTGCGTTTGTGTGTGTCACCTTGTCCTTGGATTGAGGGGATACATCCCTGCAGTGAATTCATGTCAGTTTCAGGGAATTAGATTTTTTTTGCCTTTGAAAGCGATGTGATCATACAAAACTGTGAAAAGCAGGATATTAATTTCCCAACACAATAATATAGATGAATGATCTGGCTTTAATTCATAATTCCTATCATTAAACGGCAAATAAGAAGAAGAAAAGGACCTACCTTAATTCAGAGTTTAATGCTGCAGCTGCAACTGACACATTTTGTAGCTCTGAGGCAAAACAAAGTGCTGTCTTGTTTGTAACACTGACGTTTTGGAGATGACTTGAAACTGTCACATGGATCATGGTAATAGAATGAAACTTGTTCTCATATTTATCTGATTTAAAGTGTACCGTATTTTTAAAATGTGTCTCAGAAACAGCTTGTTTGTCAATGGGTGTTTAGGTGTTGAGCTTTCATTGAAGTAATAACGGAATAAAGCAGATTGGTCAGAAGTGTCCTCTTGAAAAGTTCAGTTGTGCGTCACTTAAAAATTCAGAGCTTTTGGAGTGTCTCTTGAAAAAAAAGATCCTTGCTTTTAAATTCCTGTCCTGAGCAGACACAACAACAACAGGAAGAAGGGCCATTTTCACAGGTGTCAGGAAGCACAGGAAATAAACAAGCTGAATACTGGAAAACATTTTTTTTTTTACCAGCAAGAGTCAGAGGTGAGGCTAATAAGAGATATTTATGTCTGGGACCGGATTATTTAGCAGTTTGGGCCAAAATGTTTGACATCATTTTGAATTTAACCCTAATTAAATTGTGTGCACTTTAATTCTGCCTGGTGACGTATTAAAAGAGGACTTGAGTGAAAAGGCATCTTCCTTTAATCAAGGGTCACTTGTCATGTTTGATCATTTTAACCTTTAAAAAGTGAAAAACAACAAAGACTATCAATATTTAATTGAATCACTGTGGTCAACTCATTCACTGCATTTATCACAGACCACTATGTATGTGATATACATTTAATTTTGTTAATGTACACCACAATATAACTTTGTCGAGTCCATTCACAAAATGTATTATAAACTCAGATAACTTATTGCTAAATGCTTCTGTGATATATTTATTTCCAAAGTTATTTTAAAGTTAACACATTTATATTCAAATGAAACCTACTTGTTCTGGATTTCAAAGACAGTCTGTGGTAAAATAATAAAAGGAGCTGAGAGAAGAGTTGAAAGACTTGTATGAAGGTTGTCCTCCAGGAAGGAAATTATATTATATGCATTTCTCAAGAAAGACCTTAGGCAATATCTCTAAAGTTAAAACATTTTTTCCCATGTTGACTAATCTAATCTGCAATGTCTCAAATGTCCTTTGTAAAGCCAGTAAACCCGGTCTTTGCTGTTCACTTCTTCTCATGCTAGTAGATGTAAAAGTATTTTTCCATGCCTGAGAAATGATTTCTGCATGGGAAAAAATGAATATTTTGCCATTTGTGGAAGTTGAGAGATTAAGGCGTTCCACCTCTTAAAAGTCAAGGATGCCTGAAAAATTCTCAGCACTAATAACTGTTAGTGCTCTGCTCCTGAGTTTGGAGATACCATTTTATATCATCATGGGAAACAAAACTCCAGACTCAAGCATTCCTTCTACTCAAACGATATACTTCTATCCAGACTTCTTGGCATTTTTACATTGTTCAGAGAAGATGTTTTTCCACCTGCCATATTTAAATACTTTTCCTCTAATGTCATCATAAGAAAATCAATGTCTCCTGTTTTTTCCCACAGAAATTCTACTCAGAACTTAATTTGCTTTTGGGTCCACACAGTTTTAAAAGGTGCCAGGTGTCTCTGAAACATGTCGGGAACTCAAATTCTTCTGGAAATACTGTACAAAGTGCTCACACATGTTCTTAAGTTTACATGAACTCCTATTTAAAGACAGCATCAGTTTTGATGTTATTTATCCCAGGGATGTTTATTCGACATGGTGCCAAGATGACAAAACGTTACATTTGACTCAACATATATATGAATATACGTTATATGAATTCCCTTTTTAAGTACTGATGATGTATTATTAGGGGTTATATTATGGTCTGCATGCTAATCTCCTCTACAGTCTGATAGACAGTCTCTGCAGCATTCACACAACTAGGCCTTTACAGTAAAGGGGCTATAGCAAAGCAATCACTTTGAAGTGCTAAAAAATACTCAAAGCACAAGGATAAAGATTCTGATAAGATCCGCCTGCTAACTGCTCGTCACCTGGATAATACTAAAGAAGGATGCACTGAGAAAAGAACAAAGAAATCCTTGAAGAAACTCCACCAAGGACACAACTTCAGATTGATGTACGATCTCACTTTTACAGTATCATGACAATAAACTGACAACTCTCTAAATGCATTTGACTTACTTTTTTCTCTTTACTTTTTCCATAACTGGTCATTTTATCACTATTTGTCTTTCCCCTTATGTTTACAGCATTTTCATTTGTTCACAGTATAATAAACTGAGGGACATTTATGACTAGATGCCATTAACTTCTGCCTGAAATACAACTCTGCAACTGTCTAGTTTGGTATTGTTAATTATTACAGAATAAAACCACTCCACGGCTTTTTGACAGGATTCTGGGATTATCCAATTTCTGTACCAAGTGATACATCGCTACTTACGTTAATAGACAAATCAGGCAATGAAATCGAAACGACAACAGTCGTGATAGCTTTGGTTTAATTGTAAGAACATTCTTTACATTGGCTGGTGTCATACACATGATATGTTCCATGTCCACTTGTAATATATGCAGCACAAATAAAACATCATTATGGAAAACTTCAAAATATTTAGTGGACTACAATGAATCAATGAAAAATATTGCTTTATCCACTTTGAAAATAAATGCAAGGTCCTTTATTGTGACATTATTCATTGTCATTTTCTCAAAAATAATGTATGAAGGCACACTAAATCAAGTAAGAGAATCGGGTCTACACTGAAGCTAATGAGAACAGACTACAGGATAGTTTTAATTAATTAAATCTAAAAACAGAAAAGAGAGAGAGAGAGAGAGCGAGAGAGAGAGAGACAGAAAATTTGAAAAGACTGCATATTTCATTAGAAAAGATGATGGTGTCAAATAAGAACCACACGAACCAAAAATAAAACTTCCAAACGCTGTAAAAAAGTGTTTCATCGTTTAACATAATAAAATATATCTTTCAGTTCATTTATAAGTTAATGCTACATTTACACTGAATAGATTCAGCCTTGTCAGCACATGTCAGCGAGGGTTGAGCCGCTTTGGAGCAATGGATCTGTCTGTGCGTGGGTCTGTGCTCTGGGCCGTGCTGACCTCTCCTGAGCCCACCTCCCCTCCTAAAAACACGAACAAAAGAATTCATCAATCTTACAGTGGCATGCAACTGTGCAATCTCCCAAATGACACGTTTTTTTTTCTAAATGAAATTTTGTCCATTTAGACATTTTACTGCTAGCCCACTGAGAATTTACTAATGATATGTTTATTTGAAGAAGTCTTGCTATTTGGTACCTGCTTGTGGCTCAGTCTTGAGTTTGCTGGCGATTTTGGCAAAGAATTTGAGGGTGAGACAAGCTCCTGTCTCCCTGTCACAAATGCCACCTTTGCAGTTGCATGTCTTGCGGCACTCAACTCCATAGGTTCCATAGAGACAGTCTGTAAAGAAAGCAGGGGAAAGGGTTAGTCTGCCTGACTGAATCTGGCCCCTATTCTTGTGTTACACTCATATTCACAGTCAACATAATACAAAAAAACGGATAGTGGCAGGAGCATTGATGTTTGAATGTCTAAAGTCCAATGCACAGGTCTGCACATGTGCCTCTTCAACCATTGGCTATGTGGTGCTATGTATTGTGATAAATCAATAAATAGAGCCTAAAAGACTGTAATAACATAGTGGGATACTGCATTTGGTGCAGCAGGGCATCACAGACTATTCAAAATGCAGCATACATGCAGAAATAGCACACTAAGCTCATTCAAATGTCGAATGCTTCTATACCTTTGCAGATACCATATTCGTCTCCATAATCGTCTTCATCCTTGTAGAACTCGCAGAATAATCCTGGTCCGCACTTCACCCCGTGCATCCCCGACACCGTGCGGTAACAGTGCTCCCCTCTGCCGGCTGCACAGACCTGGCAACAGCCGCAGTCATCCAGCACCGTCCGTGTGCACCGCTGCGTCCCGCCGCACCGCTCCGCGTTGCATCTGTCCGGGCAGTTCACAGCGTACTTGACATTGGCGCCCCACGCCGCAGCATCTCGCACTATGAGCGAAGACAACACTGCGATGAGGAGAACAGACATCACTGGGTGCAGCAGGGAGACTGGGAGAGCTTCAAGGCTGCTGTCCTTTTTTTTTTTTTTGGTGGGGATGAGCGGTCTCGGGGAAGAGACAGAGACCACGGACCACCTCTGGAAGACTTGAGTGGAGTGACCTATGGTTCATCAGGTTGCATGGTTATCAGCAATGAACAACTTTGTTTTGCACAAGACTTGCCCTCGTCAATTTCCTCATTCCGGTGTTGTCGTCCTTTTTGCCAGTCAGCCCCCTTTTTAGAAATCCGGCTGGGGAAGTGGGATTTACTCTGGACCGCCATCCAGGAATTGAAATTCGTGTGACCTGATGTCATAAGTTATCTTTGGTTTGTTTGTGTGTTAGTGAGTGACGGAACTCCCAGACCTCCCAATTGCATCACGTGTGTCGGCTTTGAAGGATTAAGGCCTACATTTGATGTTAAGGTGTTTTTATCTGGAATATAAGATTAATCAATTTAAGATCAATTAAATGGTCTTGTAGGCTCACATGACAATGGATGAGGTAGTGTCCTTTAATTAAGGGCGTTTCAATTAAAAATTCTAAAGTTCAAATGTGAAAATGAAATGAATGTATATTCATAACGTGACATCTCTAGCTCCTGGGTTGTAGACAAAAAGAAGCAAAAAGAAGAAAAGAACATTCAATGGTTTAGCATACATGAGGAAACTAGTCTTTTGTCATATTGGTGTCATTTTTATTACTGTAACAGTAAGAAGAATGAACTTGCTATAAATAAATCAGGCCAACAAAAGTATCACGTAACAAAGGCTATTTGGATTGTTTTAAAGTTTCTAAGAAGAGTATGTCTGGCAGATATGTTTATTTCGTTTTTCATTTTTCTACCTCTTTTAAATGTAACTTTTGAAAATGAGTAACAGTGGTTTTGTTTATTTATCTTTACAATGAACTAATACTAACACAAATAATGTTATTATGTCAGAAAATAGACACATAATCACATGTTATTGTTCTATAAGGTGTATAATTATAATATACATAGATGTTGTTATATAAATCTATGGATAACACACACAATCGGAATAGCCTACACATGTGAAGAGCTTTAAAGGGGCACTCCTGACGGTGACATCCTGACTTTCAGTCCCCGCACAGGGTCCAAATACTCTGGAACTTACATTTGCCATAATGCAAAACCATCAAGGTTATTTTCTCAGAGAAAGCTCCCTCTAGAGTGTCTTTAACTCTTTGTTGATTGTTTGTTTTATTGCCTGAATTTATTATGGGTATGAGGAATCAAATTGGGTTTTAAGGCCAGTCAAACTACTTGTACCGTCTCCGTTTGACCCACAAATTAAAAGATAGATGTATAATAACTCGATGATAATGACGACAGTACACACTCCGAGGCGCTCGGTGGCGCCACTCGGTTGGCAAAGCAATGGCGAAAAACATCAAGAAGAAGAAGAGGAAAGAGGAGAAGGTTGGTATGATATTCACGTCCAAGGGAGACCTCACTGGGACGGGACAGGTAACGCAAACCAATTTATCTGCGGGTGTTTACAGTCAAGGTAACTCGCATGTCTGTCTGCGGTCTGTTTTATGTTCACAATACATACTTTAAAATATCGATGCGACGTTAGCGAGCGCACGGGAGCGGTTTCGCCGAGAACTTGGTCGAGGAGGGGCTCGCTCGGGGTTTTTGACAGCCATGGACCAGACTAGCAACTGCACCGCAACCAGCGTTAGCTCAGCTGTCACCGCAGATGCAGAATAATGTTACCGGTGTTTGTGAGCGACGCGGTGGAGACTGCGTTTCAAATGCGCCTATGTCGCTGTTTATGTGGGTGTCGCGGATAGCTACGGTGCAACAGTGAGCTAACTGTCGTCGAGGGATGGAAAAACACCCAACGTTAACGCTACGAAATGTTGACAGACGCTTCAAAGTAAGGAGCAAGATAGCAAGGCAGGATAACGACGTTAAATGTAAATGAATTAAATGGTCCTGTCGGCTAACGTCGTTAGCATGGATGCCCAACTACAAGCCAAACTTCGGACAATGTGACATTGTTAATGGACTAACGGTATGTTTTAGCTCACTGCCTTTGTCCCAGCAGCTTAATATAATTAAGATATTCTGTAGCTCATATTGTGGTGAATACATAGCGTTTGATATCACCCGTCCAGTGCTGACATTAGCCAGATTTGTGATTAACAGCCATCCACGCGTCCATTGTCTAAATGCTTATTGTGGTGAGGGTTGTTGTGGCAACAGAGCAGCCCCGACGTCCTTTGACCCAGCAACTTCCTCCAGCTCATTCTGGATGACTTTGAAGTGGAATATGTAACACCTCCAGCCGGTCAGGGGTCTCCTGCCATCAAGACCCAAAGAGGGCATGCAGGTGCCAGAACCACCTTGACTGGCTTCAATGTTAAGTGAAGCAGGCTGGTGCTGGTCCTCCCAAAAAGTCTTGGTCATTGAAGCCGGCTTTCCTGCAGAAAAATAAAATCTTGACCACATAAATGATCATGATTGCATTAACCAGTCAGAAGTAGAACCTGTGCTTTTCTCTTTCTTATGTCACTGTAAATTGGGTTTTGGACTGTTGGTAAGAAAAAAACAAGTAATTCGACGGTTTCAAATTGTGCTCTGGGAAATGTTTCTTTTACACGTAAATGATTAATCGATGAATAGAAAAAGAAATTCACAAGACAAATCGATAAGGAAAGTAAGCGTTAGTTGGAGCCATGGTTTCAATTTTTTTTTTACAATTTACCTTAAAATTTAATTAAATATTGAATTATTACCATGGTCCAATAACGAGCATGTGTTACTTCCACTGACCAGTCATCAGTATTATGGCAACCTTTTGTAAAAAGAAGACTCTAAAATATGTGACATTCAAATACACTAGCTCTGTGTATAGTCCCTCTGCATAATATCACTGACATTTACTTTTGCTCGTATTGTACATGGTGCTGTATGCATTCAGTGTAAGTCAATGATATTGCTTTTTGATATATGAATGGTTTTATCATTAGCCTCTAGGCCTACACCTGAGGCTTTGTGTTGTTCTTTTCTATTTTTATAGCTTACTGGCAAGTTGCTGGGATATTTCACTTATTTCGTTATCTGTAATTAACAACATGTAAAACATGAGTTTTTGTGTGTGTGTGAACAGTATATTGTAGATACGCTAATAAACATATGAAGCTAGCTGGCTGGGAAAACAAGAGGGAAACCTCTTTCCTGAATGTTTATGTCCCACAATTGCAGATAGTTTGTAATCAGTGCCGGTTGTGCCTAACATTGCTGGTGGTTGCTTGCTGGTGGTTGTCTGACCGAAGAGCCCATGACTATATCAATGCTTGATGTTATTTTTGGTCAGAGTGGAAACCATATAGCCCCGCAGGCCTCAGGCAAGAGAGATGAGGCAATGTGCCTGTGGACTATGGTCAAAATGGCATGCTCATATGTTTAGCTGCCTGTAACTAGCATTCTCTCACTCGTACCGGTTCGTGTTTTTGTATACGTTTTAATTATAGAGTGTCAGCCATGACCCAAGAGTATTCTACCGTGCTGCTTGACAGGAATGAAAACCCACTCATCTTGGGGTCATTATAGCGCATAATAGAAATGCATTTGTAATGAAGTCATAGTTTTGTACACATATATGTATGTGTATGTGTGTATATAATATATTCACATATAGATATATATACATATACACGATTCTTCCTTAACAGCAACAACACACTTGCTCTTTATTTGTTATTTGGAACGCAGACATAAAGTGCAGACAGACAGACTGACTGACTGGGTGACTGGGGGTTAGTTAGAGCCCCAGTGGTCTTTACATGGGATTGTATTTCAGAGCATCAGCATCAACTTGGAGACATGACTTAGAAAGAGAATATGAATTAATTGCAAGGGGGATCAGATTATTATCACTGATGTGCCTCATCTCCCAGAGTAAAGCAGGTTTCATTCTTTGAGGTGGCCACATTATGAAACGAATGCGTTAAATAATAATAACAAGCCCAATACATCCCTTTTTGTATTGTGTAGCATAACAGCTTGTCAGGCAAAAGTCCTCTCAATAGCGTAGGTGTGTTGGTTAGCTGTTATCATAGGGGGAGCTGACCTATTTCAGTGATACCCACTGGGCCTATGCCACTAGCCTGGATGTACTGTATGTTGGAAAAGTGCCAACACTAAGAAGAAACCTGACACCTGAATTTACTTGGCAGGAAAACGCATTAGAACATTGGCTTTCAGCAGCAAATGTTGCCTGTAAATTGATGGCAGAGATAAAAAATAAAATTTAAAAAAAGAGCCATTTCATTATTTTAATCAAGTGTGAGGGAATGGTACGTGTGAGTTTATGAATCTGCTAATATACAGGCTTCATTAGCTTTAATCACATTCCCCTCTCTGTTGTTTCAGGTGTACATCAGAGCATAGATAATGCTCAGACATGGTGCCTTGTCAGACCCATGTGTTGCTGAAGTGGCAAGAGCACTTCAATAGCTCCTGGGCTGCAGAAGATGGTGTGCAGACGGCCACGAGGCATGGAGCTGCTGTGCTCTACAATAAGCTCCTTCACAACAAGGAAGTGGTGACTCTGGCCCAACCTGTTCAAGAACTCGTCGGCCCACGCCTGCCAGACTTCGAGTGCGAGTCCAGTGCCTCGGCGGAGAAAGAAGAGTACCTGTCATCCCTGCTTCACAGCCAGCGATGGCTGGCTCACCGCATGCTGACGCAAACCTCCTACACTCTGGGCCTCCACCACAGGCTGGTCGTTCTCCAGAGGATCTACTACGCACTTCACAGCAAATACCATGACAAATTCCGCGTGCCGCTGCCCTCCCAGTCCACAGACGGTGGGACCGAATGTGGGCAACTTGAGCTGGCCTCAGAGCCCTGTCTGCCAGAGGGAGCATCCAAAGTCAAGTCGGGTACAGATGTTCTGATAGAGATGGGTGTGAGGACAGGTTTGAGTCTGCTCTTCTCGTTACTACAGCAGAACTGGAGATACGCTGCCTCTGTGCACCCAGAGTCGGTGCTTTGCAATGACGTGCTCGCCACAGCATCCTCGGTGCTGACTTCTCTGCCACCGCTCTCTCTTGCCAATGAGAATAAGATCCCGTCGGTCGGGCTGGACTGCCTGGCACAGGTGGCTGACTTCCTGAAGAAGACATCAGTGAGCAGTGGGGCTGGCGGGGCAGACCCGACTGGTCGGAGGCTAGCGCTGGAGCTGCTGCTTGGCCTGGCCATGCAGAGAGGCTCTCTAAAGTTTCTGCTGGAGTGGGTGGAGGTAGCCATGGCTGCTTCCATGTCCTCATCCACCTCTACACTGTCTTCCTCCTCCTCGCTGGGCTCCCAGCAGTCAGCTGGTGTGGGATTTGATGTAATCCATCAAACGCTTATCCAAATGAGGCAATATTCGGTATGTTAAATGTTCTTCAAATGGAGGAATCTTTCTTTTACTCTATTTAGCCATAACTGTTAGTGGTGACTATAACATGGTATCACCTGAAGTACCCCAGTTCTTACTGCATGGGAGAAAATTACCTGTTCTGTAATATGGATTCATTATAAAGAATGAGTGGTTGTTCTACTTGGTATGTTACTTTATTTATTTTGCATAAATGTACGTCCAATGGCAGCGGTTGTTAGTACTTAGTTAGCGAGATTATATGAGGTTGCTTACATGCATGAACATACTGATAAATGAGGCCCATAGTCTGTAAAGTAGGAGAGTGCCTCTTCACTGCCACGTCCATCCCTGCTGCAGGCTGTCCCTTTTTATTTGAATAGTCTTATTTGAATCTTAGAGTGATGCATTAGTGTGCAGATAAGGATTAAGATTGAGTCCGTCTTCCTGCCCTCTCTAGATATGCGTAGTGAGTCATCCTTCAGCAGGTTAATCAGCTTTGTAATATTTCTGGACGATTGACAACCAGGGGTGGGTATTGCCAACAACCTCATGATTGATTTTGGCCTGCTAACAACATCCTTCATATAATTTGGAGCTCTGCAAAAGCTAAAGAAACCCCAGAGGGATCACACTACTTTAAACACAATCGAGATCTGCATCTAAGGACTAGGATCTCAAATGTTTGCCTATCGTGCAGCGACATGTCACTGTTTGGGAAGAGAGGCGTTTCTTGTTTTGACATATACTTCTGCTTAGGAATGTCATTTACTATCTATCCAAGCCCAACAGGACAAGACATTATGTTGAAGGCTAAACATAAATCTTTTCTTTTTTTCCCCCCAGGGTTTCCGCGGGGACTCTGTTAACACTCAGGTGCTGAAGAAGGATGCAGATGGACTTTGTCGACTCTCCCAGGCAGCTCTCTGCCTGTTTGAGGAGGTAGGAGAGATTTTAGCCGCATACGCTTACATACAGGCACAATTAAGAACTGTTACACTTTCCAGGCACTGACTTCATGGACCTCACCCTCCTCCCTTTTGACAGATTTGTAACTTAGCATCCTACTGCCTGTGCTCCTGCAGCACGGATGCAGCTGCTCCTGGTACGGAGAGCGACACCGTCATGGTGTATGTGTGGGGCAGCAACAGCAGCCACCAGCTGGCAGAGGGAACTCTGGAGAAAATCCTGCTGCCAAAGCTGACTCAGGGCTTCAGTGATGCCCAAATGGTATGGCTACCCAAAATGATAGGAGTTACCTTTTTCCATCTTACAGGTTTGGAAGAGAGAATATTCAAAATATTAAAAAAGCTATATATAAATACAATTTATATGCAGTCAATTAAAAGGAATGCTCCATTATAGAAAGTTTATTTAACTTTATCCTCATATAAATAACTACGTATGATATTTCTTTGTTCTTTTTTTAGAATATGTTTTTTTTTACATTTGTCCATTACCACAGGCCTGAGGTGGGTTATGGCTTTTATAAAATAGTTTCAAAATGATTTTATGACATTATGAGAGATCCTTATCATTCTTTGAATTATTATAAAATACCTAAATACAAAGAGAATGTTGGAGGATATTCGCTCACCAACCCTGTACTGAATAGAAGGAATAGAGTCAGACACGCAAAGTACTTTGTACAAAGGGCACCCTGCTTGGCACAGCAACTGCACCGAACAGAGAGCGCCGAGCAGTTCCTTGTTCCTTTATTTTATAGAGTGCAAGCGTTATACAACATGGGCGTAGTGCACAGGGGCAGTCCCTGTGCACCAATCAAAAATAGGTTTGACAGATACTTTGTAGGCGGAGAAGTTGCAGAAAGGCAACTTCTCTTTTATCTTTGGAACATACACACGAACATAATAACACTCAACTGTAACATAACTATCCTCTAACAGAGAATAAATTAAAATGTTCTTTTGCTTTAAAATACTTCAGAATCACTACAATCTGTAGGATTGACTTCTGTACTTATGGGTGGGGAAAAAGTGAATGCGTGGCAGAAACTTAAATCCTAAATGCATCCTTTCTTTTAATGTCCTTACTCTTATTTTAGATCGAAGCAGGCCAGTACTGTACCTTCTCAGTATCTGCAGATGGTTCAGTGAAAGCATGTGGAAAAGGCAGCTATGGTCGTCTGGGCCTGGGGGACTCCAACAACCAGTCCATGCCCAAGAAACTTGTGCTGGAGCCACATAGGAACATGAAGAAAGTGTCCTCTTCCAAAGGCTCTGATGGTCACACTTTGGCCATCACTGTAGAGGGAGAGGTAAGAAGTTAAAACTAATACTGGTATGTATTTAATAGGTGTTACAGATTGTGCAATCGAAAATTCACAGCTTTTCCTACTCTATTTTTGTCACACAGTACATTTAAAAGGTGTTTCCCCCATTTCTTTAAAGACCTAGTTTACTATAACTTGTTGATAGTGACAAGTATAAAATCAGTCAAACCGCAGTAACAGCAGCTTGTGAGAGTAATGATTTCCACTTCCTCTGTAGGTGTGAATGTGAATGAATTGTAAAATGTTCAAAATAATTCTTTCAGGTGTTCAGCTGGGGTGATGGAGAATATGGGAAACTGGGCCATGGAAACAGTGCTACACAAAAATACCCCAAAATCATACAAGGGCCACTGGTCGGCAAAGTAAGCATGCAGAAAACGCTGCTTGTTAGGGAAAAAGGTGGATGGGAAATGAGTATAGGAGTGGGTTTCTAATTTTATTCACACATATTTACTTGAAAAGCCATATGATTTAACACATTTTATATATTATGGTATCTCTGCCAGGTTATTGTTTGCGTGTCTGCTGGCTACAGACACAGTGCTGCTGTGACCAATGATGGAGAGCTTTATACCTGGGGAGAAGGCGACTTTGGAAGACTTGGTACACACTTTATCTTCAAGTTGCTTGTGCTTATTTGTCTCAACAATTTCAGTGAAACCCCTCCATGTTAGCAACACCCTCTGTTGTCCTGTGTTTCTCCCCTGAACAGGTCACAGTGACAGTCAGAGTCGGAACGTGCCCACACTAGTGAAGGACATCAGTGGTGTAGGGCAGGTGGCCTGTGGCAGCTCTCACACCATTGCTGTGGCGCAGGATGGACGTACTGTGTGGTCCTTTGGAGGAGGGGACAATGGTGCGTTGACAAATTACATGCAGTTTGATTTAAGCTCATAATGCTTCAACTGGGTGAACTAGTTAAAAATTACACATTGAGTGGAAATTTCTTTTTTCTTATTTTATTTCTCTAGAGATTATAAAAATGTATAAAAATACAAAATCTGATGACTTTCATGAACATAATGTCAATTTTTACCTAAATGGTAGTACCATAGTAGTATCACTTGTGGTCTGTCTTAGCAGAAAGATGTTAAGCTAGTGTGCACTAATGCTGGTACATGACTCACTCTTGCAGGTAAACTAGGTCACGGAGACACCAATCGTGTGTATCGCCCCAAGGTCATAGAGGCCATGCATGGATTCATCATCAGGAAAGTGTGTGCTGGCAGCCAGTCATCTCTGGCCCTTACCTCTGCAGGACAGGTGAGATGCAGCATTTTGGGTCAGACATTTATTTCCAGTGTGAGAATTGACTAGTATCAAATGTCTGAAATTTGCACCTACAGCTCTTTGACAAAACACTTTGCTGATAAAAAACTGATCTGCTGAAAAAAGAGCTCTCTTTTATATTGAAGGAGCATAATAACGTCGCCGTAACAATTGCTACTCTCGTTCTTCATTAGCACTTGATGTGTTTAGTCCTAAAAATGTATTTGTATTTGATTACATCCTAAACACAAGGGTAGGATACAAAGACAAAGACAAATATATATATATATAGTTATTTAATAGATAAAGAAAGAACTAGACAGATAATTTGGTCAATAATGCATACATTTGTGTTTATTCTTTTTTTATTTAGGTGTTTGCATGGGGCTGTGGCTCGTGTTTAGGATGTGGCTCCTCTGAGACAACCTCTCTGAGACCCAGGTTCATTGAAGACCTGAGTATCACCAAGATCATTGATATCTCATGTGGAGACAGCCACTGTCTGGCTTTGTCCCATGGTAAGAGAACATCAACATATATACAACAATAGTCAGATGATTAGTATATTTAAAAAAAAAAACATACCCTTGCTTTCAAGATTATTTTTTCATTTGGTGTAAGACTTATAGGTTTAATGGGATATTTAAATTGTGAATGTGCTCTGATGTTCACCTTCCATCAGAGAATGAAGTTTATGCCTGGGGGAACAACACCATGGGCCAATGTGGGCAAGGCCACACCTCAACACCAATTACCAAACCCAAAAAAGTGCTTGGTCTAGAGGGGGTGTCGATCCAGCAAATCACTGCTGGCACTTCACACAGCCTGGCTTGGACTGCAGTTCCAACCGACAGGTAAAGCCTCATCTCATCTGAAACAACATCAAGTGTTTATTTTCTTAAGCTGCTTTTTTTGGTAATGATTGTGTTTCCTTGGTGTTGTGAACGATATATTCTAGGCCTCTATACTGTAAACATATGTGATCTCACCAAATAAATCAGAGTGGCATCTCTGTGTTCCAATATTTCAGTGTTCAGCATTGTTTTATACTGCTGAATGGTTCTTTTCCCATCCCTAGTGAAATCTGTGGTTCTGTTTTTATTGGTTCTGACACATTTTTGCTGGCACAGCTGTTTTTAAGTGACTTGGTTTTTGTTTTTGTTTTTTTCAGACAACTGGTGGCGTGGCACAGGCCCTTTTGTGTCGACTTGGAGGAGAGTACATTCGCCTACCTACGCAATTTCCTAGAAAGTTACTGTGATGGCATTGGGAATGACACGCCCCCTGCCCCATTCTTGTCTAAAACGTATGAAATTAAATATAGCAGAGCACTCCGTCAGTTTTGATTACATAACTTGTAACAGAAGGTTTTATTATTTTTGAAACTTTCATTTAGAAAATGTTCTTGTGCTGTTCTGTATTCCTCAGGGACCATCATCAGTTTCTTCTGCTGTGCATGAAGCTGCTGTCCATCCACTTGTCCTTGGCCCATGCTGGGGGCACTGGTGCTATGGTTTTGGGGGCTCAGGGCAGGCCCCTCAGAAACCTGCTTTTCAGGCTCATAGATACCAACATGCCAGACTCCATACAACAGGTAAACTAACACTCTGCCTATTACTAGATTATTCACAATATGCTTATGCCGACATGTGACCCGAGAATGTGGAGGAATTGTTGATGTCCATACTGTTTTGTGTCTAAATTAAAGTGTGAATTGGGTTGTTAGATCCTGTTTGTGCTCATTTTATTTTTAGCTCACAGTAAATGCTGACCCTTGATATGCGTCTGTTCATATTGTGTTTATGTTCCTGTCCATCCTCAGGCAGTTCTGAACACGCTGTCCATCGGTGCATCCCTGCTGCTGCCTCCACTGAGGGAAAGAACAGAACTGCTCCTGTCCCTCCTTCCCCAGGGCCCTCAGAGCTTGAATGTCCTCTCAAAAGGACAGGTATGTAGAGCTGTGTCATTTGAAACAATGCCTATGTGTTGTTATGGTAGGGCTGTTTTATAAGAGAAGATAAACCTTTATTGTGATGCAGCAGCACAAGGACAGAAATAAGTACAGATAAATAGAGAAAGTAAAAGAGAAATTATAAGAGGTATATAAAACCCAAATAAAATAGTAACTGTACAAGAGATATTAAAGATGAAAATAACAGTGGTGTGATGTTGTTAGTAGCAGTAAGTCTAGTATTTGTAGACAGTGTACACCAGACTAATAACTGATGATATGATTAAGTAATGATATTGATATTTGGTATTTGTATGTATTAGAAGTATA
>JAVQJD010064148.1:0-59652 GCA_036023655.1 Nannoperca australis | reverse complement strand
ACTCATAACAGCAGAATTGGACATCTCCGAAACTGAACTAAAAAATAATAATAAAAGGTGACCATCAGTCAATCAGGACTGTGTACTGACTGTTGCTGCCGGACATCAACAACCCAGTTCTCACAGTGCTATAACAGTAATCCTCTTTCAGGTGGAGGCAGAAAACTAAACACATACTTCACATGCACACACTGACGCCCTATTTCCTCTTACCACACAAGCTTGCATGGCCCCCCTTTTGCATATTTGCATTGTCTCTCCTTTTGCATATTGTCTATTACTACCTTTTGAGTATTACCAAATATCACAGGCCTTAACAACATCTCTCCCAACATGACCGGCATATGTTCTAAAAAACTGACTGAAAATACTGTTGGACTTTTTGTAATCGTGACACTTTTAAAGCAGGCCTACATGTGCAGCCTGGAGTGTTGCATTCCTCTCAAATCCCTCTATAACAATAAAATTATATCAATCTAAGGTCTCAAACCAACACATGCGCACGCTCGATCACCTCCGCCACTTCCTTGCGGTTGTCACACTGATGAAGCAACACCGACAGTTTCTCTAGAAGGGTCATTTGCATCATTTGCGTCAAAGGTCATATTATTGTGTCTTCCTTTCCTATTGATCTTAAACTCTCCACACAGTAAGTATGTTTATTCAAAGAGTGAAGATAAAAAAAGAAGAGAGAAAAGCTACTGGCAACTTTACGCTGCATATGTCCTTCCAGTGTGGGATTGCACAAATGATATACACAGTATAGAAGTTTCTTATTCAAAGTTGATTAATTGGCTAAAAACGGGTCCGTATTGTCAAATGAGCATCTTCAATTACCCACAGTAGTTTCTGTGGTTGTATATTTGTGCCAGCTCACTTTTGACTTTTGGCAAACTGGCACCAGCAGGTGAAAACTCTGGGGCTCATGGAGCACGAGCGTGTTGGTCTCCACTGCAACAGTCCTCCCATTCTGCAGCAAAGCTTGCACTCGTGTGGAACACGAGAAATACCAGTGGCGCATAATTTATTGTCGTTACATCCAGAACGCAACGTACTTGGTGAAAACGGGACACTGTGAATGACACCTTTAATGCTGGCAGAATGCAGTCACTCACCCAGACCTCCTGGGCGGCAGATGATGAGTTGTTAGAGTTGCTCTCCACAAAGATGAGATGTGTAGCTGTGAGGTACAGCGTGCCGTTTGTGGATTTGTTGCTGAAGCGATCCAACAATCGCACCTGCTCCACCTGCAAACACAAACACAAACACACACACACACACACACCAATAATAACATGAATCGGCAGTTATGTCGTAGTTAGCAGTGAGGTTAACTTCGTCAGCTGGGTGTTAAGGTGTGTAGAGGATTTACTGAAAAGAAAAAAGATGGGATCTTGCTTACATGAATGACACCTGTCGCAAAATGACTGCAAGTGGTACACCACCTAATCCTGACCACCTGGGCCTAATCCAGCTGCCAGTTCCACTATAATAATAATAATGACAGTCACAAATGATGCCTGGATGTGGGAAGGAAGTCTAATCACGCTGTTGACTGAACAATGTGATGAATGAGATGTTACTGTGCACAAATCTGTTTTAGTTTAACCATTTGTTAGCACCTCAAGTCAAAGTTTTTCCAGTTATTTAAAATGTATTCTCATATACTGCTGAGGTGTATCCTTACAGTGTTCTTCCGATGCCCCCAACGCCTCCACACACGATGCCCACAGAAGAATATTGACTAAAGTCACACATTTTCACACAGGTCATGGTCCACTAGCGGCAATGAACAACAGCTTTAAATACATCTGGTGGTCAGAACGCCCATTCATAATGTACTTATTAATGTATGCATACTGTCTATTACAATTTTTTTGTATTACTAAATATCACAGGCCTTAACAACATCTCTCCCAACATGACCGACATGTTCTAAAAAACTGACATGTGCAGCCTGGAGTGTTGCGTTCCTCTCAAATCCCTTTCAAGCTATAAAATCCATTCCAATAAGAATACACCTGATTGTAAAAAAGAAAAGGCTGATTGTTAATAGTGAACCTCTGTGGCCAAAAGGCAATTGGACTCTTGCTTTCGGACTGTTTCCTGCTGTTGCTGCCAACTGTAAAAACCCATGATTCATCATACTAGCGGTTCTCTTGTTGACTCAGACATCCTCTTCTTTGCTTCCGTTTTCCTGTCATTCTCAGATATGATGCAATGACTGAGCCTATGTTTGTCTCCTAGCAGCCAGTGGGACACAGCTCTGTCATCGAAAAGGGTCTTAGCACATACTGCATGTCACGGATGTGTGAGCCAATAAATGAGTTAGACTCCCAAAAAAGGTTGATGACGTGAATGCGCTTATATTTTTGTAAACTTGTCCAAAGTACTTTAAATATAATATTCACCACATCGCATACTTTTTTCATAAGTGAATCTTTCTAAAGTAGCATCAACTTGACCACAAAGTTAATGTGAAGTAAAACTTGAATACTTGCGAATTTCTGTCAAGCAACAACACCCTCCTCTGCTGTTTAATTCGAGCACACAACCGGGAGGACTTGGGACAATGACGCCACACCCAGACTGCATGCAATCACACCCACCTGATCACAGCATATCCTTATACCTTAGGTAATGTAATTAGGCGTAAACCTCAAGCAAGTCCCCACCTTTTGACCATACAGTTGCAATGACGAGGTTAACGTCAAAGGAAACACCAGAACCATAAACAGTGCAGTCCATAAGTATCTGAACAGTGACGTGTTTTTGGCTGTGTTGCCTTTGTACTCCAGCATACTGGATTTGATATATCTGAATCATTATTGTGAGGGTTAAGTGCTATCTGACTTTCAACTTTAATCTGAAGGTGTACACGTCCATACTGGGTGAACAGTGTATACGCTGTTTTATTACATGGTCCCTCAACTTTATGAGAGCAAATGTAACTTGACCATTTAACACACAATTACAGTAATCATTTGTAATATTTGGTTGGGAGTCACTCATCAATCAATCACTGTCGGGAGTCTACAACCCACCAGCCACTTGGTATCTTTTCGAGTGAGACCTGTACTGCAGCAATCTTCAGTCGTTGCTTGTTTGGGGGAGTTTTTGCCTTCAGTCTGGTCTTCAGCAAGTGATCTGGAGATCAGGTCATTGACTTAGCCAGTCAAAGCCATTTGTCAAAGTTTGGCAAATCCCAATCATTTAGTCGTTTTGGCTGTTTGTTTAGAATAACTGTCCAGATGCTAAAATTGTGAGACTACATGTAAAAAGTACTGCCAGTCCTAAGGCTGGAAGGGCAGTTTAAAATCATACATCTGATTTTTTTCCTCCACACGTCTGGTAAGTCCATCATTGTACCATTATGCCTGAATGTAGCTTGGATTCTCCTTGCGGTGTTCGATCACACTTGATGCACCGGCTGGCCTGATAGGGTAACGGTAACTCAATCAATAACAAGGCGTGCAGTTAGGAGCATTACACAGAGGAAGCGCAGCTATCTGCTATACGGGGAAAATCAACAGCTCAATGATGCTCGTCATGTCTGACACTTCAAGCTGCTGGCGACACCTGCCAGTCATCATGGTACTAGCTTGATCCCCAAACATTTAGTCTAAACATCGATATCTGGCACACGTAACCACACTCAAGCATTTACCAAAAAAGAAATACAAGACAGGCCGAGCTGCTAACTGTATCCCATCCATTTGCAACTAGCTAGAACTGTTAGCTAGCTTACCTTTGGCGTACGGATATGCTCCATTTCTCTTAGACAAAACAGCTGTTAGGGTATGCAAAGCTTCAAACGACGCCTTCTGGAGATAACTGTATCATTGATAATATAATGTCTCAAACTGCTGCATAAACCACCTTTACTTTGTCGGAGGCATACGATATGTGTTTATTGTCAATTGTTTTACTCCTCCATCCGCGTAAAGATCCTTGCAAACACGTCAACATGTACAATGTGAGGTTTTCGAAGTAAAAGCACAAATGAACAGGTATTTAGATAACGGTGTCTGTTTGCATCTCACCTTCGGGTCCCGAATGTTTCCCACTCTCTGTTACTTGTGTTTGTATTAATAATAAGTTATTCGTTTTTTTGCCTTGATTCAGCACAACATTATTTTGTAAAATGCACCATTTATCTACAATGCTGAAGTATTAAAGACATTCAAAATAGATTTTTATTCAGGGTTCTTCTACAAGATGGGGGCTCAAGATTAGATAATAATGCACGTACCTTTTGGTCCCCTCTTATTTCAGTGTATAACATTCTATTCAGGTGCACATAGCATTAACTAACACATCTGCAATTAATTTGTTACTGCAAACTGATTGCCACATTGTAATCCAGCCTTGGATAAGTTAAAATAAGATAAAACAATAATTAGGCTTACACTCAACAACAACAACAACAACAACAACTTGCAAGCAGAAACATAAAAACGTATAGCAAGCAACAACGTCATGAGAGAGTAAATATTATAAAACACCTAACAAGTGTTTGCCATAGTACTAGGGGTGGTGCAGAAGTGGTATAAATAAAATAAATGATAATAAAATGAAGTAATTATGGCTATATGTGTCAAAGAGGCAAGACATTTACAAAATAATTTATCTGTGAATGAAACAGTATTGTGCAGATGGTGTTTGCGCACACTTTTGTAATACATGAGTGTTGCCTTAACCATGTATATCTGACATAAATATATATATATAATATAGCAGTATCTAATGGTGTCTTTTATTTTGAAAGCAATGCCGGAATCAATTTGTGGTCTTTTGTCGTTAATGATTGACTTTGTTGGAAACGTCCGCAAGAACCAAAGTTGGTCACTTGCGCATGTGTGAGACATCACGCGAAAACAGCTATCGCGACGATGGGAAACGTAGTTTAAAAACAGATTACCCAAAATGCAACTGCATTCGGGAAATACCCGGGGAATAGAAAAAGTAACACCATGCGAGTATTCATCCTGCACTATTTGGCGGATAAAAAAAATCTAGAAACAAAAGAATAGGCTGAAAAAACATTAGGAACTACAGTTTAATAGTTCCTGGTATTTTGTAAAGGCGACATTTTTGGTCCAAGTATGTTGTGAGTAAATACAAGACCGCGGATTTGGCCCTCACGCGGAATCTTTCAAAGCTAACTAGCGTGTTAGCTGTCATGCTGTGTTGCTCGCTGAGCGTCTTCATGAGTAGCTGTCCTAATAGTCAATTGGTGATAAATGTGTGCCTCCTAAGATAAAATGTCTGGCTTTAACTTTGGAGCAGGGACTCTTGGTTCCGCCAACACAGGTGGGGGGTTCACGTTTGGGACCGTAACCAGGTAATGAAATATTTCAATAAGCCGACTTCGCTAATGCTAGCATAACGTTAGCCACAGCAAAGCATGCATGACTTTAGAACAAGGTCTATTTAATTATCATTATACAAACCCTGTGTTGTATAACGAAATGCGAGCTGTTGTCCCTTTATGCTGCACACTAAAGCACAAACAACACCCCCGAAAACTATTATTTATGATGGAGTGCAGATTCTCTGTAATGTTACGTTATCTTCAAAGGTAAATACTTTTGTGAAGAACAGTTAGGGTTTTTAGCTCGCCGAGACGCTAGCAATCTAACGAGAAAGATTAATTATTAAAATCAAATTGATCTTTTACCTCTTGTGTACTACGGCACATTTGGCATAACGTTCTTAGCACAAGGAACTGCAAAGTATCACAACTTTCACTTTCATCCACATCCAAGTGCAACTCTGGCAAACCGTAGGCTGTCCTGATCATTTGAAGTCTTTGCTGTATATGTTAAACGTTTTTCCGTTGAGTAGTTTACAGGTTGCATTAATGTGACAGTGACATGTGTTGCCTCTTCGTTTGCTTACTTACTTGACTCTGGTGGATGAACTTTGTTTATGTGACTGAATGTACTGCTTTTTCCCTCTTTAGTGCACCTGCAGCCAATACTGGTGGTTTCTCTATTGGGACTGCCCTGAATACAGCAGCCCCAACCCCTGCTGCCACCACTGGCACCACCCCGTCTCTTGGCCTAGGAGGCAGTCTCTTTGGTCAGAAACCTACTGGAGCATTCTCTTTCAACACACCTGCCTCAAGTAATAATGTCACACAGATAGGAAAAACCTAAACTGTGAAATTAATTCCTGTGTAATTAGCTTGTTTGCCAGCTGAAGTCAAATGCGTCTTATGTTGTTTCCTTTTAGGTGCTGCTGCACCCACAGTAGGCCTTACATTAGGTATGTTTGTAGATCTGGGATATTTTTAACAAGGCTTTCGGCAAGTCAATGAAAACATGATGTAACCTTGATTTCTATGTTTATGCCGTCTCAGGTGCCCCAGCCACTACAGCTGCGGCCACTGGCTTCAGCTTGGCTTTCAACAAGCCCACCGCCTCAGCAACACCCTTCTCCCTCACCGCCACCACCTCCTCTTCAGCTCCTGCCGGAGCAGGTTTAACGTTTGGGTCTGTCCTGACATCCACAGCCCCACAGCAGCCTGCAGCCATGGGCTTCACCCTCGGTCTTGGTGGCACTACAACCACAGCAGCAGCCTCAACAGGCCCGTCACTGGGTGGGAGTCTCTTCTCCAGCACTATGTCTTCAGGTGAGATGCAAACAGACAGCCAGAGCACAGCACACAAGTTAAAAAAACAACTGCCAACCATTGTTCCAAATCTTTTATTTAAAAGCAAGAATTGTATACAAAGGCCAAGTCAATAAAAACTCTAAATTGGTAACTAACGATAATCACGTTTTTTTGTAGGTTTTTGTCTGTGGGTCAGAAAGCAGTGCAGTGGTTTTGATTATGACTCAACTGTCTTTACTGAGGACTATTTTAGAAGTAATCTTAGCAGTGCTGTACAGTGTTACTTATAACCTATATGTTTTCTTGGCGTTTCAGGTTTGGGACAGACCACTCTTGGAGGAGGAGGTGGGTTAACATTGGGTTCTCTGTTAGCTGCCTCCACAGCAGTGTCGGCGGCCCCTGCCCCCAGTATTGGCCTGGGTGGAGTCGACTTCAGCACTTCTTCTGAGAGTAAGAGTGACACATCCTCCGGAGCCAATGCACAGTAAGTCCTGCTGGCCGACATACGCATGGTTCCTAGCTAAGAATGCTATACTATAGCTATACTATATAGATATGCTATGCTATACTGTAAACAAATGTTTCCTGAGAGGCATTCAGTGACTTCCTATCCATTTAATGTAAAGCAAGGAATATTAGGGTTGTTGTATTGATGAAAACCACTCTTTCTCTCCCCCAGGGACAGTAAAGCTTTAAAAGATGAGAACCTGCCCCCAGTCATTTGTCAGGATGTCGAGAATTTCCAGTAAGTGTTGTATGTGTATATATTGTCACAGTATTTCATCCAGTGACTGTTGGGCCACATACACAGCTGCCTGGGCACATTGCTTGGTATTGAATTGGGTCACATTTGTTTAAAGAAGCAAATATTAACCTCTTTTATCACTAGTGTTATTGTTCCAAAGGAGACATTGCTCATTTGTGCTGTGTGTTAATATAGCTAGATAGATGGGTGGAGTCTGGCAATGCACACCAAACAAAATCAAATGTGGTGTGTCCAAGGGTTTTCCCAAGTGCTGGCAAATTGACATCTAAAATTCTTAATTCACGTTGGATTAATATACAAATACTTGGTACCGAGTGTGCTGATTAAGTTTTGCTGAAAACATTTTGTGTTGTTGTCGTTCTTGTTATTAATTTTCTTTCTTTTTTTTCTTTTTTTTCTAGAAAATTTGTGAAAGACCAGAAACAGGTTCAAGAGGACATCAGCAGGATGTCATCTAAGGCCATTTCTAAAGTCCAAGATGACATCAAGAGCCTCAAACAGCTGCTCTCTGTCAGTGCTAGCGGTCTGCAGCGCCAAGCTCTGGCCATCGACAAGCTAAAGCTGGAGACAGCGCAGGTAAAAATAGCACATCTGCCATAAAGTGTGCAAAGTTATGTTAACTTGAGTCTTTTTTAGTCCTGATGAACTCATTTTATTCATAGATCCATTGTCACTATGAACATATATTACATTGAACACGTCTCAAATCCAAATTCACTGCTGCATATTTTTTATATTTTTCTAAGTACATATAAGAGTCACAAAAAAAGGCTCCAGTTCAATACCAGGATGGCTATAGGCAGTATTTTTTCTAAAGTATAGCTAAAGACCAATCTAGCTCTTTTGAAATAGTACTTGAAATGAGAGAAACTTAATTGTCAAGGTTGTTAGCCCTGTCTGTTGCTCTTATTATGAACTGAAAATGTGGAATCATATATAAGAAATCTCTTCACTTTCCTCTTTCCTTTCTTCTTAAGGAGCTGAAAAATGCTGACATAGCTTTGCGTACACAAAAGACTCCCCCTGGACTTCAACATGAGAATACGGCTCCATCAGAGTAAGTACCCTACCAGACTAGTCCTGAAGCAGGGGTGCAAGCAGATAGCTTCTTTTATCTGTTGAATCAGTTTCAAACTCAAACTTTTGTTGAAAGTTGCATTGGAGTCCCATGAGACGACGGTAAATAATCTAATTAGTAGGGCCAGCTCCTTGGACTGTTAAGGCAAATATGCTTATGTTGCTAGTCTCAGTTGTTTTATTTATTGTTTTATCACTTCATGGATTCGACACGGATGAAAATATGGGTAATTTTTCTGTGTTTAGTTATTTCCGCAGCCTGATTGAGCAGTTTGAGGTGCAGTTGCAGCAGTACCGGCAGCAGATAGAAGAGCTCGAGAACCACCTGACAACGCAGAGCAGTGGCTCCCACATCACTCCTCAGGGTAAGACTGGAAACGTCTCTTGTCATTTTACATTAATATCAAAACTGATAACAGTATTATGTGAACGTAGTCGCTCACAGCGACGGACGGAAAACTGCAGATCTGTTTAGAACCAAGTTAAACACGGATCAGAATCTTAAAAACTATCATTCAGTCGGATCATTATTCCTTACTCTTTCTGCCACCTTGATCTTTTCATTAACTCACCACAAATGTGCACACAGATGACGATATATGTGTATATTTTTGTTGCTAGATCTGACCTTGGCCATGCAGAAGTTGTACCAGACTTTTGTTGCACAGGCTGCCCAGCTCCAGTCAGTCCATGAGAATGTCAAGGTCAGTTTTTTCTCCAGCGTGGTCCTAAAACGATAAATTGTAATCAACTTTGCATTGTTTGAAATGTAGTTTAACAGTGTGATAAAGAATTTATCAAGTTTTAGTACAGTTGTATTGGGACAGTATACAACACAATTTTGTTTTACACATTGTAATTAAATCTAAGAAAATAAGATGTTTTGTTTCACGTGTGAACATTTAAATTCTATTATTTTCTTCTTTTTGTCTTTCCCTTGGTTTCTGTCTGATATGATAGATCTTGAAGCACCAGTACCTCTCCTACCGCCGGGCCTTCCTGGAAGACTCCACGGATGTCTTTGAGTCTAAGCGGGCATCTAACAGGAAGTGGCAGAGTGCGGCGCGAGTCACAACCGGGCCTGCGCCATTCTCCAGTGTGCCCAACGCTGCAGCGGTTGCCATGGCAGCCACGTTGACCCAGCAACAGCAGCCAACTCCAGGTCTGACTGCCTACAAGTTCTAGAAAGTTCTACTCCTCTCACCTTTAAAATAAAGTAGGGAGGGGAGAAACAAATGTGATAAGACGTTTGGGGTCGGGTCAAAAGTGGGGCAGAGACGATGATTACTAATAATTAAAAAGAACAACAAAAAAAGCCTTAGCTGGTGCCAAACTATTGTCTGTAGTTTCTCTAATGAAAGAATGGCTAGAGAAAGAGATGAGCTCTGACAGGAAACCTTTGTGCTGCCTTACCATCTTGTTCCTGACTCTCAGTTCAAGGGTTAGACATGTTTATCTAATGCGCCTTACAGTACCAGAGTGAGGACATTTTATAGATGGCTTCGATGGGATATCTGGCAGCGTTGGTGCCAAGCCTATACACTTGAGAATGTCACACAAACACTTTCAGTAATACCAAGGATATAATAACCTACTTCACCTGCTTTCTTACGCCCTCTCTGATATTGTGTTTGAGCAGGTATATGAGGCTGACATACAAGAATATATATATATAAATAAATATAAATAATGGGGAGAGAAAGTCCAGTTATCTCAATTTTACTCCCATGAATCTTGAAGTTTATAATTGGAACTTCTAAATCCCATTTAAATTAGAGCTGTTTTATTCAATGGCTGCTTGAAATGAGTCAATCCAATGAAGGTTGTTAATGTAATGGGGTTAGAAGCATTAGACACCTGCTGTGTGATTTTAGAAATACTTAGCAAACCTATTCTCTAACTGATTCATCAGGATTTGGTGCGTCTGTTGAATTATTTATTTTTTTTTTAAGATTGTTTCTGGGTGATCAGTTGGTGTATACAGTAAAAATATTAGAATGTAGCTCCTTCTCTCTTCAGCCACCAAATGGCATCAGCTTACTTCACTGAAAATACAGGACTCTTAAATATTTTTAAGAACAGAATGCAACTTCTCTTGTTCAGGGACTTAACGATAGTTTAGGCCAAGACACCCATTTTTAAGAAACCATACTCTAAATAATTAAACTAAAGGCTTAACACCAGTTTGTATTTATAAAAGCCTGTCCTATTTATTCATCAAAGAATGTAAGACATGTTCATTAAGTGTTAACCACATGTTAAATTATTTCCCTCTTCTGACAAACAGAACTTTATTAATAAATAATATTCTACACAGTATTACTATCCAGTATAAGCAGACGGGTGAAGACTGAATTTTTTTATACACACACTGCTTGAGACGGGTGTCAGATGTTATTACCAAATTGACATTCTTTTGTACTTGATTGATAGGTATATCCCAGAAATATTTAAATAAATCCCTATACACTAATGTTAGAAAACGCACCCGAGCATCATCTTGTTTGTTACCTCAGGACTCGGAGGCACATGAAATTCACTTTTATTAAACATTGTACAACTAAAATAAGAATGTTTCGAGTTGTTGCTACATCTCTGAGGCGTTGAACACATTTTCAGCCTTTTTTGTAGGCTTTGGTGAGGAGGCCGTTTTACTGGCATATCAGGTCACCCACTTAACGATGAACAAAGTGAGCCACTCCGTATATTAGCATGTTTCTGCAGTCTTTTTTCCTTTTCTTGTAAAGTGAAAGTAAAGAACTTTGTTTGAAAGCAATATCTGAATTGGATTGGGTTGCAAAGGCAGCGTGGTTTAAACATTCCCACATGGCAAATTATAGAAACGTCAGCTTAAGTCTGGTTTCATGTGCAAATTTCCTTTTTACAATTTATTTTTAATTTCGTTTAAAGTCAAATCCATTTCTGATCATTTGTTAGCCCTGTGTGCTCTGGGTATGCTAGCTGCCTAAAAAGGCTGCATTGCACTGTCACTTATTTCTAACTCATAGCTTTGCAGGTCTGCTAACCCCAGAGTTGGACACTGGGTTACATGATTGCTTTTTTTAATGTCAGTGACAATATTAATCAAAATTCCCATCCCTATTGCCAAATATTGGTTATTCTTTATTATTTTACTCAGTCATTTCACAGGCCAAGCCTAATCTCAAGTGGATGTCTTGGTCTCTTCAGTATTTATTTACCTATTTATTTCCATGTTTATTGTGTGTGTGTGTGTGTGTGTGTGTGTGTGTGTGTGTGTGTAACTCCATAAATGGAATGGCACAGTGGAGGGTGGCCAGTATCACAGCACATACAACACTAACCCATGCAACTGGGTTGCGCTTACTCGAGGCAGATTATTGTTTGATCCATATACATGTCAGTGCGGTGGTTGGTTGCTTAGGCCAAAAGATGGTTCAGATTTGTGCCTCAGTGGACATAAGATGTTCGGTGCCAAAAGACTCAGGACTAAAAATAGAAACTACTTAATTATCTGAACTGTAAATTGAAACTTAGAAATTGTCTTTCAACTACTGCACTTACTTGGTCTTGAAGTGGAAGCGAGGCTGGTAACCTTGTAAAATAGCCCCTTGACAAAAAATACTCGCATGATCTCACTGTTCAATATTAAAATGCATTGGGTTGATTTGGTTGTATGAGGCCATACCACTGTTAAGTAACAGCTATTTAAGCTATTTCACATAAGGGCTACTGTCAGCGTAACAGGGCTGGATCATTTCACATTAAGTTCGGGTTAAATGAACACGTAGAGTAAAAGTGCTGTTTTACAAGTTGTGATTTCAGGTATTTTATCCAAGGTGGTGGTACTTTGTTTCGACCTTTGCCGAGACAAGTTTCTTGATTTGTGTATGAAATCTACTTCCTGCATGGATTGAGTCCAGTTTGTTTGGTAGTTCGGAAGTGAAGAACAAATTTATGCTGCTCACACTGGTCCTTCAGTTACCAGTAAGATACATTGGTGCCAAACGAAGCAGACAGACGGATCAGTGTGATCAGATTGTCTGTCTGCGTGTTTTTTTTATTTTTTATTTCCCACCACTTTCTGATGAAAGGAGGATACGGTGTTGCTCGGTGTAGATTACTGGCGAGACACTCGAGTGAGGACAAAAAAAAAAGTAGGGAAATGTGTTGTGATCTAAACTGGTTTTCAGTTTTTCCAGCACTTATCTGTATATTGCTGCTAGTTACAGTGGTGCTCGGTGAACCCAACCTAATCAATTCTTTCTTGATGGAGCCGCTGAGTGTTAAGAGATAAACTGCTGCTGGACATTCCAGTCCTCTGTTAAACAACTCTAAACTTTTTTGTAGGATTAAAATACAGGTTTAGGCCAAGCTCAAGGTCTGTTAGCTATATTCCCAAGTCGTTCAGAGTTTTGACTTTTGTGTAGTTTAGCGTGCACTTTGACATATTGTCTTCCGCATCTATACAGTCGCACTTGGCACAATAATGACTATTAAATTCTAATAATTACTGGTCTGTCAAAGCTGTTTGGACCTTGAAGGTGATAGTGGATATTTAGACACCTTATTCCTTTTTTTTTAGGTATCTTCTCAACATCTGTCCGTAATATGTATGCAAGTGCTAACTGTTGTATTTTCTTGAATGCCATTACAACAGCAGGAGTGATCCCATTTACCTCTTCTTTTTTTTTTTTTTTACTCGTGAAGGAATTAAAATGTGATTATTATTATTTTAATGGTTGGCATAGTACTAGCAACAACATTTGCCTACAGTGCTCAACTCAACTTGAGGTATTCTAAAACGCAATGATTCAGAATTGCGTGTATGACATCTTACTTTCTTTGTGTGATGTTGAGCTTCACCGCAGCCGTTCTCTAAAATGGGCCCGATTATTCAAAAGTCCAGAAAACCAGTGTGGTCTTTGAGTTGTTGGCTGTTAGACTGTTCTGAATGTTCTTGGTCTCCACCATTTCGTTTGGCCATCCATTATGCCTTCTTTTTTTGTAGTGTTTTTTCTATATGTGGCTTTGAAGGAGGTACTACTATTACAGGTTGTGTTTTTTTGGGGGGGGGGCAGGCGGGGGTCTTTGTGATCTTTGACAAGCCACACATTTGTTCATGTTTATTTGATAACTAGACTGAAGAATCTCTTACAATATGTTAACCAATCAGCTCACCTCAGTCGGACTTGATCCAACAAAGAAAAGTGTTTGTAGCCTGTGATCCTGTAGATTTAGCCACAGTGCAGCTTTTGCAATTACTAAAACACAACCATAAACCACCAAGAATTTGGCTGTTACTATCACTGGTGAAAAGCGTTCAAACAAACACGAACCACGAAAGGTCATTCAATTGCTGTCGAAAGGATGGCCCGAAAACTTGAACACATTGACTTCCACAGGCAGACTGTAACATATCACTGGGTTTCTTTTATTTTGACCAGTTTACACTGAGAGGCAGCCATAGATGCCAAATTCACATTTCTTATCTAAATCTCGAGTGCTTCTACTTGTAGATGAATGTGTTTAAACTTATATAACCAATGCCTGTTGATACAGTATATTTAATATAATATGGTGTGCCTTTTAAGCTATAATCAATAATTGTGTGATGCATTTTTTTTTGGGGGGGGGCGTATGCTAGTTCATTCACTCTCAGAAATCTTGAAAATTTGGAAACTTGTCAAATGCAGTAGCAGTTAGCAATTAACAATCAATTCTGTTCTAAACTGTTTGTGTTTTATGTAAGTGGAATTGCATATTAAATTGACAATAAATCAATTTTTAAACAAACAAATGTTTGTCCTTGTTTCTTTTTGACTGAAGTTGTTTTAACAATGCAAACTAATTGGAAGCCTTGCAAAAAAAATTCAAAAAGAAATGCATAGAGAACAATGACAAGTTTCTGAGTGAAAGAACTAGCAACATTTTCTAACAACAATAACTACTTAAATATTTAAAACCTTTATAACAAGATTTATGAAGTATATATATTTGTGCACTGCAGTTGTAAAAGCATGGAGTATTTCCTGGTTCTTACACTAGTATTCTGTTTCAAAAGCACCATGTGAGGGCTGTAAAGAGTAGTTACTTTACTGCTGCAATCTTTGGATGACCCTACAAACAACTACCATGTCAGATCACTCTTGTACCATCTATTCCAGACTTGCAGGCGCATTTCAAAACTTTAAAAACAAGCTATTGAAAACCTTTTTGTATGTTTTTTTTATTTTTTTATTATATGCTGGTATATATGCACTATCACATTTTATATTGTTAAAGTGAAAAGGAATTCAATTTTACGTGACAGAAATGCAAGTCAGAAAATACAGAATGTGTCCTTCCTTGTCATGGTGAATGTTCTTACTAGCTTTTCCCCCCTGTCAGAGGAGGTGAGAAACATAGTTAACCTCACACACAACACATTCAGAGGAGTAAAGCATATGCTCTCTGTCTGTGTGCCTTAGGGACCCAGGCACCCTTGGGGGCAGGGTTTGGAAACCCCTTTGCCTCGGCAGTGGGCACTAGCTTGGGCTCTTCTACCCTTGGAGGTATTACCTCTGCCTTTTTTAAAGTTAATATTCCCTGTGGTTTGTCCTCTTACACAGTTTACCATGTCCGCAATGCCTCCTAGCTTTTAATGCCAAGCAGCTTTTTTTTGTTGTTGTTTAAGCTCTTTGTGTTCTGTATAAAAGTAGTGGCAGGCAGCGTGCATGCGTCTGAGAGAGTGGTTGAGTCAAAGCTTGGCAGTTCTGCTTTCTGCTCTTCATTGCACGAGAGTTAAAGTGCGTTCACACCACAAGATAACTGAGTGGGCACTTGCCACAGGTCACTGTACATTTACACGTGACGTGTCGTGTTATTCTTTTCCTTAGTGAGGAGCGATTTGGCCCCAAAAAATCCCCAGTCTGTTAAACTGAAATAATGTTCTACATGTTGCTAAAAACACTTTTGGAGGTCACCTGTCAAATCCACTTGGCCACACCAGCCAGTTGAGAGTAACTTGGCAGTGTGGGAACAAGTGGTCTGAACGCACACAGAGTGGTCGTGTTCTGTTGCAGTCGCCGTGTTTGGTCAAATCTTTCCCTGTGTTTACTTTTATTTTTATTTGTTTTTTTTTTTTTACCCCTTTTGCCTTTGCCCTGCCCTGCAGTGTGCTGTGAGTCCTGTTTTGTTATCCAGTCAGAAGTGAAGCTGTGTGTAGTGCTCTTATTGATTAGGTTGTGGCATTTATTTGTGCATATATGTTTGCTAATGCCTGCCCGTGTGTACATCTGAGGCACTGCTCCTTGTGTTCATTCATGGCGCAGGCTGTGTGCTTAGCCCAAACTGACTTCCATGTCACTCTCTCCCACAGGGTTTGGTGGTGGGCCAGGATTTGGTGGGGTGGGAACTGGGGGGTCTTCTTTTGCCTTCTCCTCCACCAGTAAGCCCACAGGAGGCAGTCTGAGTGCAGGTACAGACATACTGTATATACCCCCCCCACACACACCCTCTTCACCCCCAGCTCCAAAAAATGACAGCAACTAGAAGAATTACTGTAGAACTAGAGTCTGAGTAGGCTTATGTTTACAAGTGTACTTCCACAATTGTGATATTTCTCAGAGAATGTCATCAAATGCAGTTGGGCAAGCTATTCTTAAAAAAAAAAAAAAAAAGTACCGCATAATAAGTTTTGTCTGGTTTCCTTTCCGCTGTAAGTGTGCTTTGTCAGCATCATCATCATGTAAGATTTTTTGCAAGTGTGCTGGCAGTTTGGTCACAACATATTTGGGGATATGTGGTTTTACACCAGGTGGACAAAATCTGTTCACAACATACCAAATGCTGAAATCAATCCTTAATTTGCAACATTGCTCTTGTTTTCTCTAACATTTCTTATATTTTCCTCTTTTCTGTTTTGTCCTACCGTGTCCCCTGTCTCTTGCTTTTCTAGGTTTTGGTAGTAGCAGCAGCTCGGGCTTTAACTTCAGTAACCCTGGCATCAACCCCTCGGCTGGCCTGACCTTTGGCGTGTCTAACCCACCTGCTGCAGGCTTTGGCACAGCAGTGCTCCAGCTCAAGAAACCCCCTGCTGGTAATAAAAGGGGCAAGAGATAGAACCAATGAAAGACAGGACCCTGTGACTGACCAGCTGGACCAGCGTGGGGTTTGTAGCGGGTAAGGCCTGGTTTCCCAAAAGCATATAAGTGCTACAATAGTAATTATTCAGCTACAAAATAAATAAAAAAACATTAATTTGACAAAAACATCAGGGATGGAATTGATCCCACCAGGATACAGCAACACAGGATCACCCATTTAAAATCATTTGGAGGTATATGCTCAAACATCCCATTCACCAACAAGCATTATCTTTCTATCAAACATTGGTCTGTATTGTTCACTGTTTAACATTAATTCAATTCCATTTAATTTTATTCCAAATTGCCAAGTCCTTAGCCAGTTACCTGTCAGTTGATACAAGAAGTTGTACATGTTCACATGTTCCTATCAGGTCAATTTAAACAATAAAATGTTGTTATTGATACTCAATATCTCTGAATCGAAATAGTAGACACTGGCGTGTATGGAAAGATTAAAAATGGTGTTTGCTTATTTTTGAACATGAGTTTTCCCCATTTGCGTTGACTCAAAATGTTGCCCGCACACTGTAATCTGTAGCGCTGCAGTACTTTTGGGAATGCCAGCCATGGACAGAGCTGGGTCAATTACAAATCGTTCAGTTAAATCTGTGAGGAAATGCTTTGGTCTGAATATTGTACAGATGGATCTATTGTGTTACACAAACTCGTGTCAATCACGTAACTGCGCTTGAACGGCTCTCAAATTATGACTTGGTCCAAGTCTCGTCCAGGGAAGGGTAAGGTAAGGGAAAGAAGCCTATGGACTAATATTCGGTTGGGAACAGCGCCTGAAGGTGTCAACGGGGGGGGAGTATTATTTGGGCTTAGATAGTTTTATAGGCACAGGAGAGTGTCCAGGGTGGGTTTTTGGGGAAGCACAGTTTTATTTTTGTATCAAGTGGAGAAAGGGATGACATTCGGGAGGGGTTAAAGGGGACTAGCACCTTGGGATAGTCCATTTAACTAGTCCACATAACCTGTGTTGTTTTTGCTAAAGTCCATCCTTATCAATGTTTAATAATTCCTTTTTAAACACATTTAGTTTGCCCCAGTGTGAGATCTTGGGAGAGGAAACGCTGTGCTGTTTGTATTACATGGCTCCCGTTGCATGTTAAGTTAGTTGAATCTGAAAGGGATTTCACAAGCAGATTCTACCCACTCAACTCAATTTATACATGTGCTAGAATCAATTTGCACTTGCCAGTGTATATGACCTGACAGTGATAGTGTGAACGTCCATGTGTACCTATTGCACATGTGTGAATTTGTCTTTCTGGTCTATCATAAGTTGCTGATTTCTTATGAGCGTCTGGTGTGGTTGGGGGGGGCGGTCAGCTTTTTTAAATTGTCTGTCTGTTTAGTTACCAAATACTGGTAGTTGTACTATTATTTTCTAATCACGGTCTGTGTAAACCTGTATTTTCAAGAAGCTGTTTAATAATAAAATCTTCAATATGATGTTTTGCCTATTTATGGCATCATTTCAATAAATGTGTGTGTTGACACAGAATGATGTCTGTCATGTGTTTGTCTGAATGTGTGTCACCTGATTTGGGACAGTTTGATATTTAATCTGACAATGGAGACACATTGATGGTTGCACCAATTTCTACCACTTTTATGCCATAAATAACAGAATATATCAGCATTTTCATAATCCCTATTCAATACATTTCCCTTGCACAAGCTTTGTAGAATAAGTATCAAAAGCCATTTCAGTTACTTGACACCAAAAGCCCACATACATTGGAACCTCCAAAGCCATCCATATTGTATGACTTACTACTTGTGGTCGGAGCCTCTGAGTGGATGGAGAATTGTTACTACATTCTCCACAAATCAAAACATCAAAGATCATTTGATCATTAATAATCGTTACTGATTAAAGGTCATTTTATCTTTAATCAGTAACAATTCTGAGATCACCACAATTAGTCCATTCTTTCTGTCTCCTTGAGTGTCTCAACCCGTCCGTTTGTCATAAATCTTCCGCCGCATCAGACCTTTTTTTTAGAATGAAGTGTTCGAAATAGTAGTGAGTAAAAATTCTGAATTGTTTAAAAAGTCAAATGTACTGTGTCCACTCGCCTAAGCAGGAGGGGGCGGTAACGCACTGCGCGCGGCGTTCCACCCCGAAACACACAGTACAAGAAGAACGCTGTTGCTATGCGACGACGCTGCAATACACACATCAAGTGCTAGGCATTAACGCTGTTTGCGCTATCCAAAGAGACATTTTAATATATATTAACGCGATTTTTTGTCCACGTTCATTATTCAACAATCCAGGTAACGTTACCGTTTTTAATACACCAGGTATTCCGACAGTTAGTCGGAAAAATGCCTTTCGGCTCTCTGCGAACATCTGCCAATTTAATGTTAGTTTGTGACCAAACAAAAGCTCACGCATTTATAAGAAATGATTTGGTTATTGTCCAACAACATTATCTGCCGTATTCAGCAAGTGTTACTAAGAACACTACAGCTTTCAGCTGACTAATGCCAGATTCATAGACATACTAATATTATCGGCCTTTCTGTCTTGTTTGTCAAGGAAGTACGTCAAATGAATGATAACTCCATGGCCGTATGAAGGGGATCTATCATGGCTCCTTTTATTATACTGAAACAAGCAGGAATTACACACATCTGTAGCTTTTCGAACGTGTATCCCTTTTGAAACATGTTGCTTTTATGGTCTTTACCTCCATATTCCTCTCAAACGTCTCCAAGAGAACCAAAATGTGATTATTCTTTGTTTATGTTAATGTTGTGTTATTGTCAATGTGCATAGTTTTAAGTGGCCAGGGAGCTGCCGCTTTTTTTTATTTTCTCTTAGATCTGCTACCGGCTAGATCTCATCTGCTAATTGGACTCTATTACAATGTTTTATATTGCAGCCATGCCTCTTTCAGACACAATGTACTGTGCCCAGCAAATCAACATCCCTCCCCAGCTGCCAGACATCCTCAAAAACTTCACTAAGGCAGCCATCCGTACACAGCCCAAGGATTTGCTGTTGTGGTCTGCAGCGTAAGTCTTTTTCAGTGGTGGTTTGGGTAGTGGATAGGGATGCATGGGATTGTGTTTCATTCCGATCTTGATCTCTGAAAGAATACCATAAACGGTGTCCCCAGGCAGCATCACTGTGTGAAAAGGCGGGCCCCCTTTTCACCTGTGCATCTAATCTTTGCATTGACTTGCTGTAATTGGATCCCACGGGCGTGCATGTTTCTACTATTGACTGACTTTCTCCAACAGAGAAAAAGAAAGTCCTGGATGATATTTAAATGTATCAGGTTCTTTTGTGCCCCTTAGGACTGTCATATCATCTGTTATTGTATTGGCCGACGTAGCTTAGCAGTGTTTACAGCAAAAGATAATAAAGTGAGCCATATGGTGAAACATAACCAATTCAAATGTCTCCTGGGTTACAAGATGTTTGTATGCTATTAAAGAAACACCAGGCTCTGTTGCCTTTCAGAGATGCTGAAAGTCATACTGCCTCTAAACTCACAGCAAATTGTTATTTAAACTGTGAAGTAAGATAAGCCACAGTATGCCCTTAAGCATAATAAGAATATTAGTAAACTTCACAAAGAAAACTATATCACAGGATGATTTATTCAACTGATGGTATTCATGAGAACTCATTAAACTGGCCTCATTTTTACATCTGTCTGCTTTTATCACTTTATTTGACTGGCGTGCTTAGAAGGCAGGAGAGATGAGTAACAAGCAGGGTGAAGCTAAGCCCATTGTTTAATAATATATGTGTGTTAATAACGTGTGTGTGTGTGTGTGTCCTCACCAGATACTTTAGTGCGCTGTCTAAAGGAGAGTGTCTGCCTGTCAAGGACAGGCTGGAGATGAACGTTGCCACCCAGAAGACAGACACTGGGCTGACTCCAGGACTACTTAAAACTCTCCATAAACAGGTATTTTCTCTGCAACAGGATCTCACCTCATAGTAGCGATCACATAATCGTTTGCTGTTGGAAGGAAAGCAGTGTAATTAGTAGTTGCATTAGGTTAAATATCCACATTTGCTTACACATATGCTCTTTTGTTGGTGTGTATCTGCACATTGCAGTGATGCTGTTTTCCCATGTGAATCATTAAAGTTTCATATAATTGTAAACCCATTTTATCTCACCTGGGGCATCTGCTGGCTTCTTGGTGTGGTGGATTCATTAAAAGGACTGAATAATTAATATTTTCCTTAAAGGCCAACACTTAAGCAACAGTCTTAAGATTGTGAGGACGCTGTTCTTTTTCTGTCTTTATGCCAGAAATATTAGCATCACAGTCATCCATTTTTAAAACTGTGCTTACTTTAGAAAATTTGAAAAATTCAAGAAAAAGTCTGTTAACTTTGTGGCCACAAATCTTGCACATGTAGAACAATGTAAAGTTGCTTACATATCAATCTCCTCTTGGTGTTTGATCATCCTCTTATGTATCTATTTTTGCTGTGTCTTAATTACATAGCTTCCCATACATAAAAGTCTACTATAAGTAAAAAAAAATCTCCAGATCCAATACTGCTTCTTATTTCAACAAATAATACTGAACAGTTGCTCATTATTTTTGCCCAACCTCCCCTACTCCCCTTACCCAATCTTAGTTGTCCCACGGGCAAACATGCAGCAAGGAAGAGCTGCAGAAGAAGTGGAAGGGTCATTGTCTACCCATGGACCAGCTGGAGAACCTGTTGTCGCTGGGCAGCTTTGGCTCAGACATCGACTGGATGCACTTTTTCGCCCTGGGCTGCAGTGTTCTGGGAGGGGTGAGATGTTGCACGAGGCCAGATATAAATGCTAACACCACTTTATACCACTTCCTTTGAGCCTTAAAACCTACTGTGAGGCAAAGCACAGCTGGAGATCCTCAAGCAGCACCTTTTATTTGATCATCACCTTTCTCCATCATTTTCTCCAGGCTCCAGAGTAAATGACTGCATAATTCCTTCTCTGACTAGTTGAATCTTTATTAAGCCGGTGCTGCAGATAGAGCAGCAGAGACAGATTAAAGAGCATTTCTTTACGCATATGATGACTTACAGTCTGCAAATTCAGCTCAGCATTAACAACACTGTGCGCTCAATGTCACTAGTTTAGAAAGGATGCTGCTGTGTGTGAAGCTGTTAAACACTTTACCACACGGGGGCAGTCATGTTCTACTAACTGTATTTGCATTGTGTGCTTGTGACTCTCACATGGGACGTAATCGACCTTGAATGCTGAATGCTTGTTTTGGTATTTGTGTGTCTGTCTGTCTTTTTTTTTCTTTTTTTTTTTATCCTACTGTTCTGCTTCTCTGTGTGCACTTTCTCAGACCCTCATGAGTTCTCTGAAGTTTGCCTGTGAGATCCTGACAAAGGATGAGGAGGGCGGTGCTGCGAGGATCCCGTTCAACACCTTTGGCAAACTCTACACCTTCCTGGCTCACCTGGACGGGGACATGCCACAGGACCACATTGACAACTTTCTCAGCAGCCTGAAGACACAAGTGTAGGTGTTGTTTGTGTATCTTCCTCAGATTCATATCTGTCAGTATTCTTATAAAATAAATACTACCTCACCACTTCCACTTCCAGGAGAGTGGAAGTAGTGAGGGGGGTGGAAAAGATCTTTTTTATATGAATCACCAATAGAGTTGCTACCCAGTTCTCTTTTCTCAAACATCCTAATTATTTTGTTCATATGAACCGTTCCTCTTAGATTCAGCTCCAGTCAAATCTCATAAAAAGTTCTTATTTTACTCTTTAAAGTCAGTCAATCAATTTCATTAACTCAAAAGTATTATTATTAAGATATTTCATTCCTTTCCCCTCAACATTTCCTGATGTTTTTTTTCACTTGAGATGATTAGGTCAGAATTTCAGCACACATGCTTATATCTGATGTACAATGTGCTGCTGAACATTACACAGTGCGGCAACACACACACATGTATACAGTAGATTCACGGTGGATTTTTTTGACTAGAACTGCATTTCAAAACTACACGTAGTGTTTGATAAGGGACATATTTCAACTAAATAAATCTTTAAGCTGAAGGTTTACTGCCAATGTGTTTTCTGCAGTGATGAATCTGGATGTGCTGAACACTGCTTTAGCTCTGTTTGGCCCAACATTTCTGCCTGTCAACGTCGGTAGGCTAAGTAGCACAGACAGTTTAAGAGCTAAACCAGGTCCCCTGGACTCGGATGATGTTGTGAGATAGTGATGTTCACTGTTGTGAATATCCTTATGCTGCTGAGTAGAGCTGTTGCACTGATGCACTGGTTTCTCTGCCCGACAGCAAAAAGCAGAACGGCATGATTCAGGTTTCCAACTTCTACATCAGCAGGAAGTGAGGGAAGGCAAGGCAGAAAGCAAAGGAAGACAGGAAGGAAGGAACCCGAGTAACAAAATGACGGTGGTCAATGAATAAATGGGCCTGCTAATGCTCCTTCAAGCACAGCTGTTGTTTCATTACCTAGAAATTGGTCCCATTAATTGTTAGCATCAGGCACAGTGGGTTATAATTCATCATTGTCCAGCTGAACGAGGCTTCTATTCTGAGTCAGGTTAGAATCTTTTAATGAACAGCAAGAGAGGCACAAAGCTGCCTTACACAGACTGTCAGGTGGCTGTGTTTATGCTTTTTATTGCCTGTTCCCTTATGTCTGGGTTAGCCAAAGTTCATTTATCATACACACAACCTATCAGCTTGCAGCCTCACCACATTTGGCCTCTCTCCTGGTGTATTCATTTCGCCCGGCAGATGAAAAAGAGGAGAGGTAAAGAGATAAGCTCTGAGGGCGCAAGAGCATGGTTTTCAGCTCGTGTTAAAGACCTAACCCCCCCTGTGTTTCGTTCACTCCTCCATGCAATATTGCAAATGGGCAAATACAAATGTAAACTCAGACAGGTTTATTACACTAGTCAGAAAGCACACGAAATAACATGCTGGGCCATAAAACTTTAAGAGGTACACACACACACACACACACACACACACACACACATGATTTCATCAGACAGGACAGGAAACAGGATCAGTGGGAATTCACATTTCAGGCATAGTTGGCAGTAGGTTTTAGGGGTGTAGGATACACACAGACACACACACACACACACTAAAGCTTATCCCTTGCAGTATTGCTGTGGCCGAGTCAAAGGGGATTTAAGGACAGATGGAATCCCTGAGGACCTGATAACTGCAGGGTCTCCACCCGTATGACACAACAGAAAAGAATTTAGTCAGGTCTTTAAACAGATCTTTCTGTGAACCACACAGTCGAACTGAAATATTTCTGTTGAAAATAAACTCAACACTTTAAATCTACTCAGAAAACTGATATGGAAATGCAGATTGTGTTAGATAGAACCTTTTCATTGTGAGCTAAACTCATATGATTTAAACACTATTGCTAAATAGAACTAGGGGCAAATTTAGACTTGGACTCTTGGGGTCCTCCGATCCCACAAACTTTTACAGGAATCACAAAACTTTTAAGAAATCAGGAACTTCCAGTTTTGGTTCCAGGGAGCCATACTTCCTTCATTCCAGAAAGTCCCTGCTCCCAATTTGGAGACTGCAGCAGTTTGTGGACAGTAATCATTAAAACTGTATCAGTGCGTATCAGTATTATGACACCCGTGATGTTTTAAATTATGTTTTGTTGTTGACTGAGTTACAGACAGTGGGCAAAGCAAAACTAAAAGTTATTTATTACTGTAGATTCTAACTGCTGTAGAGACTTGTGTCTTGTCTTTTTGTCTTTTTCAATGTCCCTTTCAACCTCTGCATGTCTTCCTTCAAGTATAGATTTAAAGTCCCACTCTCACAAACTGCAAACAATCTATTGTCTAAAACCAAACTATTTTTTTTACTTATGTTTTGGTTATCTGTCTGTCTGTTATCTGTTCGAAGACTTGCACTTGTTCTATTGAGAAATGGTATATAAATATATTGATATTCATGTAAAATTTACGTAGAGAATCCACTATGGACCTGGTTACATGTTGATTATAACGCCTGCTATTATATGTTCCTGTATTTACTGACCTTCTGAAATAACTGAAGTCTTAATGTCTTAATTAAGCATCTTAATTAAACTAGCTTCTTAATGTTCGGATACTTTCCACTTTTCCCACACTTTTCACCGTACAGTGTGAAACAGTGACATGTTGTCCACATAGCATTTGAAGGCCCATCCCCAAATCTTTATGCAACTGAAACTTATTTTTAGGCACATCTTCTAGTACAATGGTCATACAGTACGGCTCCAGAGTTGTGTGCTCCATTGTTTTAGGCTGTTGGAACTTGGGAGAAACATGATGTCATTGCAAAGATGTCAGCTGTTTATCGCAGGTCCAGTGTGGACCGTGTTGCACAACTTTTACTGTTCCTTCAAGCTTTGCTCATAACATCACATCTCCAGGGACACGGCAAATGTAGCAGAGCAGTGCGAAAGAGACAGGGGAAGAGAGAGTGGACACAAAGGGCCCATTTTAGCGTTTCTCTCTGCAGCTGTTGTGTAACAGATTTCAGGGTAAGATTGAGGGAAAACATGATTCATACTGTACTCTGAAGTTGCAGAACATGGATATTTTAACAGCCAGGTCTATTGCTGTAGTCAGAACAGCTGTAGCCTATTTTGTTGACAGCATTTGTTAGGGCATTGTTTAATTATTAATAGCTTGTTTTACATGTTTTAATCAGTCTATAATTCATTGTTAGGCGTGGCTGTTTGTTTAAGTATTAGTTATCTGTTAGTCTTAATATCCATAACAACAAATGATTTCACCAGTCAACAGTGAGATTCAGTAACATTTGCATTAGCTGTTCAGATGTATTGTTTATAGATTGTACTGTAGCAATGTATGTCATAGGTGTCTAACATCATACTCTATGTTCCAGGGAGCTCCAACATGGGATGATAAAACCTCTGGACTTTATCCATCGGGATGAAATGGAATCATCTCTTCCAAATACAACGGATGCCAGGGAAACCTCAAGCGCTGATAAGAACTGTGAAAGACAGACATTTCTAAATTAAAGCTTTGTTTAACTGTGAAAGCTGAACCAAATCCTAAAAGTTGGTGAGTGCAGGTTGACATGGACACCATGCCATTGACATCACCCATACTTTCCTCAGGGGACGTTTTAAAGCCTGGATTTGGTTTTACCATTCACTGCTATTTTAAAGCTGAGGTGGGATGAACAAGCAGGAACCTCCACGGCTGCCTCTGACAGGCGCCTGTCAATCAAGCAAACACCCCCAAAACCATTTTCTTCTTCTTTAAGCTTCATTATCTTCTTAAAGGAATAATGATCTCATACTCCCCGCTGTTATGCACATTAGCAGATTTATATTAAATATTCATTTAATGAGACCTGAACTCCTTGTGAAAGAAAAGAAAAATTACTTTTAATTTCAAGAGAGAGTTTTCCAACACATTCTGGGATTTCTTGGAGCGAGTATCATGCAGCCATTAGAGGAAAGGCATTTTAAGACACCTCCGCATTGGCTTCATCACTCTGCCTCTCCATCACAGTGAGGTTATGTGTGTTTGTGTGTGAGGACAATCATTAGTTCCTTTGCAAAATACTGGACTTCTACCTTGTGGTGTTACTCTGTGCTGTCACTCTTAACTGTCTTGCAAGGGGCTTCATTCGCTTAACAGTATAGATTGTTTAATTTAATGTTTTTGTGTATTTATTATTAATATTGATTTTGTCTAGGGTCTAAGAACATTTGCAGAATGTGCGAACAATACATGAAGTTGATTTGTCCAGGCTGTTCATGGGAGTGGTTCGTTACACACTTGAACACACAAAAGGAACTTAATTAAGGGCCATCGCTGGCTGATTAAAATTAGTTAATTACCACTTGTGGACTATTGGATTTCTCCTATTTAACTGGCAGCAAACACTTTCTCTGTTCCTAGATTGAAATGTTGTCCGTAGCTCCTGAATAGACAGTGTTGTCTGTCCCTGCCGCATTAACTGATTGAACAATAATATGAAGAGTTTCTAATTAAGCTATTAATAATTAGTACATTATGCCTTAGCTATGAAGTGGAAAAATAACATTTTCAGGCAATCTTGACACAAGCAGCCCCGTTAAAGACCTTATAAACGCTCCGTTTTGGTCACACGTTCACTTTATCATCACGCACATACACAAACCTAAACAGGTCAGTGCTTGTGTCAAGAGGAGACTCATAGGGGATCTTTGTATGGCGCTCCTGCGTCAGGTATGCCATAGAATAGACCATGGTGTGTGGGGGTGTTTTGGCTGTTTGTTGTTTTTAGGGGGAATGCATGAATGACTGAATGAGGGAAGGACTGCAGGAACTTGTCTAAACCTACCAGCACCAAGGCCATGTGCTCCATATGTGTATTTGGGATGCAGGCATATATTGAGCTCTATGATATGATGTTAGACGCATAGCATGCAACAAAGAGAGAGACAGGTTTTGGGTTAGAAAGGGTTGAATTTCTAATAGCTTTGGAGTGGCGCACTCTCGCTAAGTATAGTCTTTTAAAGAGCCTTCACTATGATCAGGAACCCAGTATAAACCTCACCCTACGTGACACACACATTCACAGAAGGGCTCATTCTGATGATCTGTCCGATGATGTAGATTGTTCTTCTGAGCCCAGGTTGAGCTAATGCAATTGGCTCTGCAAGTGTTGTCACCTGACTCCGTGTACACATCACAGAAGGTGAATGCATGTACATCATAGTGAACACAACAAATCAGATTTTTCAAATGGCCATGTACTCTACAATATTGCAGTATATTGCTGTGCAACACTAAATATTTTGCATAGGACATAATGGGAAAGAGAATCTTGGTTGTATATGTGTGAGCACTAGTAGTTTATTTGAATTCATGATACAGCTGTCTACACATCATAGAACACAAAAAGTGATGAGACAGGGAATAATATTAAGTAACACAAAAAGCAACCATAGCTAGGCTTTTACTGTAAAGTGTTTACCAGGATACTTGGCAGTATTTTTTATTACAATTTAATTTACAATATTGAGGCATCTTACATTTTGATGAATTTCTGCAATTGTATTGACTCTAGTTATTCAGTTGTATCCCCTAAAACACCAGTTTAGTACCAAGCAATATTAGCCAATTTCCTTTTTACAGGCAGAAAATTGTTGCTGCAATCGCAGGTTTATCCCACAGAGAACATTTCTCTGAGCAGCCCTGGAACTGCTGCTGGATGTATCAGGGTGGAAAACTGGAACGCAACACAACCTTGTTTGTAGAATACATTATTGGCATAAATCAATATAATGTGAGCAACTAAAATATTTCATTTATATTCCAATAAAATACAGATGTGCATTCAACGTTATGGTTGTTTTGTGGTTTTCTTGAGTTGTACTGCATTATACTGAGAGGTGTTTCTAATATTCTGTCAACCATATTTATATCAAAGAGGCTTGGAAATATTACATGTGAAACAGGTGAAATGAGTAGCATATGGTACTCCCAACTGTTTGCCAATTTATTATAATGATGCAGACATACTGCTGCTGACATACTGAATATTGATAACGTTTTTACCACCTGGCCTGTTTTTCAAATATCGTGCGTGTCTGGCCTTCAGGGCCCCTGACCCTAACTTCACCAGAGACCTTTTACCTAACTCTGACTTTAATCATTACCTTCTCTGGTGATTGTGGCTTGATCAGACAGTGAATCTATATCTCCGGAAGCACTAACACAACTGTCACACACACAGCAGCAGGCTGATACCATAGAGATGGATCAGCCACAGGAGAGCATCGCTCTCAGCTGGTGGTAGATGAAGGTATAATAATAATGGGTACACACTGGGACTGTTATGCACTTGGTTTTTCCACAGCAGGTGATGTCAGCAAATTGATGTTATTAATTACAGAGAGGAAGCTGGCTGTGGGCTATAAGTAATATATTGTAGTATTTAGGTATCACAGCCTTTACGCAAAACTCTGCCAATCCGTACATTCTCTACGTAGATGGATACAGTGTACATAGGCCAATCAGTAACTTCTAATTATGATAATATCCTCTGACTTCACCCTGTTTTTAATTGTACCGTTGTGTGGATAACCAACTATATAAAAGTTTTTTGGGTAACATCAAAACCGGATGCAGAGTCAAAGCAGAGGTCAAATGTTTACACTGCTTGTGTAAAACTCTCAGCCCCGCCTTTCCATTATATAGGATACTATTGTGATCACAAGGTCCTCACAAGTATAACATTGACATCATACAGTGTCAGTTCTCTAGCTTACAGCTACTGCCAGGCCAAGAAATTTAGTGTAGGTTTTGGTCAGGGTTTTGCTCACTTCTGTATAAAACGCCTCTGCGGCTGAGCCCACACAGTCGCTCATTTTTTGCACACTACAAATTAGCGTGGATTTTCCATGAGATGAAACAGAGATGAGACACACGTGCACAAACACAAGCACAGCTCTCTCCATAGTTCAGCGGCAAGGAATGAAGCCCAATCTGTATGTCACTTTTATCTCAACTGGCCAGTGGCCAAGAGAACGAGAGAGAAAGAGAGAGGTGGCCGAACAGAATGCAGTGAGGCTGTGTGCAAAATAAATGATCTCAGAAGCATACCGGGAAATGTAACCCATAAGCCATGATCATTTTATTAATGCTTATCCCGTCATTTTGAACTTAGTCTGCTTTAATAGCTTGAAGGCTGGCGAGCCCCATTTGGTTTACAGTAAAGTTGTGCCCTGTAGATAGAGATCAAATGACACATTGGCTGGTTTTCCCCGTGTGTGTTTTCATGAATCATTTGTAGAGTACCATAGCCACATGTGGGATTTTTCTAAAAAGGAGAAAAGCAGAGGGTTTTTGTTTTGTTTTCATTCTTGCTTGAAACCACAAAAGCTAGGTAATTTACTATGTTAATTCAGGTGCTTAACAACAAATAAATAGCAATAAGGAGGAAGTCACAAATAAACGGTCTATTTCTACTTTAATTTGACAGAAAGAGCGAATAAGATACACAGAAAATATGATATTTTGTTTTAATTTCTGATGGTGTAGGCCTAGGTGGCTTTCTTTTTAATCGAAATGGAAATAATGAAACATCATCACACAGATAAATGCACACATGAAACTGAAGTAATATATCTCCCTATAGGAATATTCTTGTTTCACTACATGGTTGCGCCCAGCAGAGAGACTAGAATTAATCTCGACAAGACACACACACACACACACACACACACAGAGAGAGAGAGAGAGAGAGAGAGAGAGAGAGAGAGAGAGAGAGAGGTCCCAGTCCCATCTAATCGGATTAGGCGACTGTAGGTTACCAGGCTGCCGTCTCTCCGCCCTGCGTGGGACGTAGTTCTACTTTTTTCTTCTTTTTTTTTGCTAAACTAAACTCGTATTTCCATCAATGTGCTCTCGAGTCCGTTAACGTAACCACAACTCAACGTGGTTTCGTTTCGTGGGCATCTCACTTCGTGGGACCTTCACGACTGAGATGGGCGTCAACTACTCTCCGAAGACGGCTGATGGGTGCACGCGCAACGCGCTCAGCTAGAACACGGGCCGCCTCAGATCAAGCAGTGTGGGCATTTTAGGCTGCCGTAGGCGATGTCACTGACTTTTTTCGCGGTAGTTTGATTCCCGTCCTGTCCAGAGACACAGCCAGTCCCATGCCCGCGCCCCACGTGCCAGGCTGCACTCTACCCCGAGGACAGTGCCATAGGCTGGGGGGTTAGATGGTGCTTATCACGGACGAAAGGGATGGAGGAGGCACTTCGTCGGTCCGGGTCAGACAGCTCCAGCTCCAGCAAAAAGTCCACCCGACCATAGTCGAAGAGCCGCTGTCCAACTCTGACGAGGACTCCCAGGGCTCGTGCGAGGAGGACGACGAAGAGGACGACGGAGGGGAGGGAGACGACGATGAATTCGAGGAAGTTGACTTTGAGGACTTGGAAGACTGTCGGAGCATCGTGTCGGACGACTCCTTCTACCCGCCGGATGATGCGTTCGCGGACTCGGAGCGCACGCCGTCTCCGAAAAGCCCGGAGCCGCTGTCGTTTTTCCAGGCGTGCTGCACCAACAACGCGACTATCGTCCGGATAATGATACGCCACGGAGTGAAGGAGGAGGAGGTCAAGGAGAAGGACAGGAACAACAGGGTATGAAGCACATCATAGGGCCCCTAAATAACGTCACACGGTTAGCTAACACGTTCAGTAGTCCACTTTGACACCACAAGTGTTACCACGTGAAAACTTGGCTTGCAGTCTATCTCAAAACAGACTAGTGTGAGGGACAAGTGTCTTTAGTTCAGAAGCTGAATTGTATAGTATTTTTGGTTATATAATTTATAGACAAGTTATGGGTCAAGTATGCTATTAAGCGGGCCAGCTCAGGAGCAGTAAATCTTGTTTGCGCAGGCTCTAAGTACCAAACTGAGGCCCCCATCACCTGTAGCCTACAGGTCAGAAGAAGCCTCATTCAGTAGGTATTGAAATGACTAAGTCTGAGCTCGTTGTAGTGGGTTAATTATCTATTTCCAGGCCCACACTGAGCTTCCTCACTGAAACTTAATAGTGAAAATTAATTCATAATCAGATTAATAATCAGTTAACAATTAATGATATTTATTGAAACTGAGATGAAGGCTGAATAGACAACTTCTACCAGGTCGCCAGTTGGCTTCATAATGTCCTTGGTTCAGTTTATTTTTACCAGCTCACACCTTTATCCTGAATCATTTTTCATGCCAAAGTATTTTCAGACAGGTCTGTGTGTGTGTGTGTGTGTGTGTGTGTGTGTGTGTGTGTGTGTGTGTGTGTGTGCGCGCATGTGTGTTGACAGACCTCAGTTTTGCAGGAGTGAGCAACCTCAAGCTCTGTATAAACACTTGAAGCCCCTCACGGTTAGCAGAACACACAACCCTCTGTGTGTGTGATAGCGTGTGTGTGGTCACGCAGGCGCATTTGTGTGCGTGTCAGTGTGCATCTGACTGCATTTTCTTATTCTGGATTTGGATTCAATTTGTGGGAGTCCGTGGGCAAACACAGTCCACCAATGAGATGATGGCATCAGTGTGTCTTGTTAATGATCCAAGATGCAATTTTAAAACCATAAATTCCACAATAGGGAAGTAGCAGTGACTGTCTGTGGAATGATAGACTGTAACCAATATCAAACACTGATGTAATAATTGATATACAACTTCAGTCCATTGACTTTAAATTACATAAACAAATGTACATTTTTTACTAAAGGTTATTTATCAAGTGTCACTACGTAAATAAATTTGATCTGCAGTGCAATCAACCCATGTATCTCATTACGCCTTGTTTATCGCTCCACTCCTGCCAAAGAACCTCAGCCCAGGGCAAAGAGATAAATCCATAATGATGGAACGCTAGACTACTTTTCATTCATCCGGAAATGTCACTAATAGTAATTGAATTAGCTGGCAATAGGCCCTATACTGAACAGGAATCACGTACTTTTTATCGGTTATTGTTGTGACTCAGTGTGCTTGTGTTTGGTACCTTTATTTTTGTTTTTTTATTACCAGCACATGCTTATATACCTTCAAACATGGGAATATGACAGTTCTTCCATTGGCTCCTAAAGGGCCCCAGTAGAGAAGTACACAGTGTGATGCTTTGATCAGAGGCAACTGAATGCAGTTGTAGTTGATGAGGGAGAAAGTGAGAAAGTGTGTTTACTGCGTTTTCATACTACCGGCCTTACATCACAAATCTGCGTCTACCCCCTTTTCTCTTTGTCTCTTCTACTATTTCTCTCTCTCTCTCTCTCTCTCTCTCTCTATATATATATATATATATATATATATATATATATCTCACACCACCTCTCCTTCCTTATGTCTCTGCATGTATGTAATTACTGATGAGGTCATAGGAAGGAAGAGAAATGATATCATTGGAATGTAAAGACTTCTCTCGCCTCCCACATGACATGCAAGGCTATTGTGGTAAGCACCCCAAAACACATACTTACATATAGTGTGCTCGTGTGTGTTCGAGTATGTGTGTGCGTGTCTGGGTGTATAGCTTTGAGAGACAGACAGGATGTGTGTACTGTCCCATGCCCTGTGACCTCACGGATGTCCCCGTGCCCATACACAATACAGGTTAGCAAATCCATCCATTGTAAACATATGTTGATATAAATCTGTTAAGCTCATTAGTGGATCTGTGTGTGTGTGTGTGTGTGTGTGTGTGTGTGTGTGTTCAACATCCCGACACAGATCCACAGAATCAACATCCTGATATGGCAGACAGCTTGACAATGTGACGTTCAAGACAAAGGACAGTTCCCTTTTCTCTCATTAGCAGTTCATAGTTCATTTTCAGTACAATGATTTGTTGATTTTGGAAGACAATACTGTGGAGGTAGTGTAATGGTAGCTAAGGATGTGGATAGCATAAGATGTAAGATGTGTGTGTCTGATATGTTGTGGCAAATCATAAAACCTCTTCCTGGAGTTTTGGTGTTGGACCGTTGTGGATACTTTGGTGCAAACGGCTACTGCTCCTGTTTGTCGCAAAATATCAAACACACACATCTTATATCTTATTGCGCTCAGTGTAGAAAAATGTGGCTTTGATATATATTTTTCTTCTTTCTTTGGCCACTCCGGGGCTCCGTAACAATTCCTCTTGTGGACAAAATATCTACATCATGGCACGGATTAAGATGAGGCACGCAGAAAGGGTAGAAAAACAAGTCAAATAGCCATACTGGCAAAACATGAACCTGTGTGAAGAGAACAGGAAAGACAAAAAGAACAAATGTTTCAAAATGGACATTTTAGGAAATGTGATAAACACAACCTATAGAACAGTACAACCCTATATTTTTACTAAATGTTTCATGGTAACTTGGGAATAAGTTTTGAGGTTTGTGAGAAGGCTTATCTTTCCAAATGTATATTTCTTTTGCTGAAAGATTACTTATAAAAAGTCATAAACATCAATCAGTCACAACCTTTGATATCATTTTTTCTAGCATGTTTGATATATCAAATGAATATATCAGTGTCCTCAGGCACCTCTGACCCTGTGCAGGACAGTGTGTTCCGCTTTGCAGTGAATTGAATAAGTTGTCATGCTCACTTGAAAACTCAATGAAAACATAGACACACACACAGAGAATCCAATCAACTTAAATGAGGCCACACTGTCTGATTGTTCTCTCTCTGTGTGTGTGTGTGTGTGTGTGTGTGTGTGTCAAATGCTCTCTCTCTCTCTCTCTCTCTCCCTCTCTCCCTCTCTCCTCCTCCTCCTCCTCCTCTAGAACAAAATCAAATGTTCCAAATAGGGTGAGATCAGGTGACAAATCAGAACAGATACTGTATGTTGCAGGCACCAGGCGACTAAATCAACCACAGAGTGTCAGACAGGCAGAAAGTACAACTGATCAACACACACATCGGCCATCGGGCCAACAGGAAGGCAGGCTAAATGAGGCACAGGCGGGGAGAGACAGAAATTGGGCACTGCAGATGGTAGCGAGCATGATGCTGCTAGCAAATATAGATGAGTGGAAAAATCAAAGCGACAGTCATACACATCTGATTTGATGCAGCCACGTGAACGCCCAGCTGCAGAAAGAAAGACAGTTAACAGGGAGGCTATTGACAGAAACATGGCCCAGTACGACTGTGCCAGACGTGCTTCTGGTGTATGTGATTTAGGGTGGAGTGTGTGTGTGTGTGTGTGTGTGTGCATGTTCTGGAACACAAATATGTACTGTAAACTGCCAAACCAAAGCAACGTTTTATACTTTTTTTTAATGCAGGCTGCAGAGATACAGGTTTTCTGTCGCTCGGATGATTTGCAGGATTTAGCTTCGACCAGGACTTATTTGGAAGTTAAAAAAAAATACAGTGTGAGTAAGTCCTTATTTAGGAAACAAGAAAGTAGTTTATTGAATTGAATTGGGAAACCCACAAGGAAAGCAGGCTTGTGGTTACTGCAGCAGTGGAAGTCCAATACTAGACATTGTGGGGAGATAAGACAAGTTTGGTTGGGATGCTATCCTGGTTGTTTTTGGGTATATGATAATGCCTTCCATAATCATAAAATAATAAAAATAATAATAATGTCATTCATGCTTATCTGAAGATGCTGTGGTACTAGTGCTAACATGTACTTTAGTCTGCTTAAGTGACTTGATTAAGGATACAGTTAAGCACATAGCTGAACATTGGCTGGGGAACTTGTATTTATTGTATGTCTATAAGGAATTTTAAGGGTTAAACTGGGCCAATTGGTACAGCCTTCTCCCATTAGCTGTACATACACAGTTCCATCTCTCTCCCTCCCCCCCCCCTCTGTTTCACTCCGACTGATACGGCTAAGCCTTTCTATTCCTAGCTCTGGATATTCCCAGATTACTTTAGGAGTGTGTGTGTCTATGTCTGTGTGTCGATGTGGGCTAATAATAAGTTGACCTGTGTGTGTGTGTGTGTTTGTGTTTGTCTTTGTTCAAACTGCATCAGAACCCACTGACCTTGATTGCAAATGCAAGTTAATGTTTGTTATGACATGTGTACTTATTTGGTCAGAATTGTCCAAAAATAATTTTTTATTTGATTTGTGTTTATGCAGTGACAACACCTCCGATATTGGTGTTCTCCGGTTGGCATGTCTTTTTGGTACAGACTGAAGATGTTGACACTTTAAATGTAATTGTCATCTTTGTGGCACAAAGAAATTGTTTGTATATCGCTTTATTCAGAGATCAGGGGAAACAGTCCTTTTATTATCAGGAAATATTAATATATTGTACTTAAACTGTATAATGTAATAATAATAATAATGTATAACTCTATAATGCTAAATATATCTGCTTTCTATAAAAAAGGGGGCATACAGCTTAAATTGCTAATGTTACATAGCTTATAGGCCATATGAATGCGCAAAAAAATTAATATATTGTTACCTACATGTATGACATTTGAGTAATGTTAAATCAGAGGAGCATGTTTCAGTGTTGACACTGAGTATTAGGATAAAAATACAACTCCACACCACAGGGCATTTTGGCTTGAGTTCAAACATAACATTTACTACTTTATCATTTTACAAGCTATTATAAAAGCAAAGGTCAAGAAAAACTGCACTTCCATCAAAGGGAAGTTTGGGTCTGCATTAACTTTGGGGGTAAAACACATTTTAGGAGGGCAGCTAGTGTAAGGGAACAGAGGAGATTACAGTCAGGGATGACATAAGTCTGCATCCATCAGCATCAAGTAATGAAAGCTTTAAAATAGCTGTAGTCTGCATCTTTATTTGCCCTACATACAAAATACATAATCCTCCCAAAAACTATTGGTGAGGATTTGAATATGTGTCATGCTCAGTCTCACTTTAAATTTTAGTGTAACTCGAGCTCACACACATGCACTGCACACGCACACACACTCTCATCCATCCCTGGAAGTACCTCTCTTGATTGTTCCAGAGCTGTTGAGCTACCTGGTAGTGTTGTTATTTTTATCCATTTAGCCTCAGTGTTAGTCATTGAGTGTGGTAATATTGTGTAGCACATGATTGCCTTTTCTCGATTCATTCGTGTCTCTGCAGTTGTATTCTGTGTGTGCATTTCGCTGGGACTCTTCTCTCAGACTCTTCATTCGCCAGCAGCCACTGGTAAAGTGCATCAAAGCCCAATAGATGTCAGTGTGTGCATGATAGGCATGTGCTGGGTCGAAAACTAGCCCATGGGGGGAAAAGGTAGAGAATAGTGGAAAAAGTTAAACGTTTTGGCGCATTTGAGCATGTGTGAGAAAGGTTCACAGAGAAAATAGGACATTATCAGACGACTGAGTTTGCTCTCACTTCTCTCCAACTTTTCCCCCTTAAAACCCTCAGGGCTGACAACACTAATGTGACTGTGTCTCCAGCTGGCTGACAGCCAGGCTAGTTTTAGCCAAAAGTTTGAGTTCAGTTTTGTCTTATAGGTGCTAAGACATCTAGGCCTACTGTACAGTACATGTATTGTAACGGCTGGGAGGCATACTTTTAACTTAATGTATGTCCCCAGAAAGTCAGAGGGATGAGGGGAGTAACAATAAAAAGAAACATGGGAAAACAAAATAAGGAAAAGGAAGCACATGCACAACCAAGAGACTTATTAAGTCAAATCAAATCAAACAAAAGTACAACAATGAACAACAGAAAAAACAACTGGCTAGGAGAGATTACAAATACTAATCAGAAAAACCACCCTCCCTTCAGAGAAAGGCGTAACGCTACTGATTCCAGTACACACAGACGGCCTGAAAGAAATCTGCCAAATGGCCCCGTCTGCTTCCCCTTTGTACACCAGACCCTGATTCTGATGAGTAAGTGGAGACCAGCCGTGCACAATCACCTGCTGCAGGAGAGGGAGGGTGTTACCTGGAGAAACAGAGAGAACAGAACCACACCAACAACAGCACACAGCACTGCTGCCGAAACAAAAGCTCATTTGAAACTGTGTTCAGTCTAATACACATATAATGGCACTGTATTGTCTTAAAAAGTGTGACAAATTGGTCACATGTTGATGTAACGTGATGCTGACATAGCCTTGATGCAGGTTAAATTAAGGATAATTGAAACATTATGCAACCTGAGAAATGTGTGTACTGAAGTGTAGGCATTTTCATGCTGTTTTTATATTTTGACTTTGACTTGTGAGGCTGTATTGTTTGAAATTCATTATGTGAAGATGCCCATATAACTCTATCCTTTCGCACACCCTGTCAGTATGTCTGTGTGTGTGTGTGTGTGTGTGTGTGTGTAGGTGTGTAGGGGAGGTAGCAGGTAGATATGGGGGAGGTTTGCACACTGTCATTTTTCTATAGACCTTCTCTGTACCAATCTTCTGTCTTAATTGTATTTATTCATTTCAGCAAGGCAGAACTGTTCACATCCATTCCAGAGTTTGAAAGAGTAATTTCCTGGAGTAACACGGTGTACTTGGGAACTGCGACTGAAAACACATCAAGCCAAGAGCTGCAAAGCATCAAGAAGATTTCATGAGAGCTCTGAAGAGAACATCATGTTACAGGAGCAGGATCACGAATCAAGTCTGCTCAAGAAATATCAAATGTGGAACAAATTGTAACAACGTAACCTAAGTTTAAAGTCAGATTTTTAACTCTTGATGATCAGATATTCACACTGCATCAAATATTAAAGTCCAGTTTAATACCCCACGGTGTCTTTAAACAGTGATCTGTCACATCTGGCTTTTCTTTTTTATTGCCATTTTCAAAGCAGCGGGAAGGTGATAGTTGATGATCTGTTTTAATCAGCATGTCCGTGTTTTCATCATATATGACATATATTTCATATTTCTATTTTAGCAAAGCTGGTTAAATCTCAAACAATACATTCATTGGAAAACTCTTAGCAGTCACAGTTACTCTCAGCAGGCACTTGCAGCAGAATACATAAATATTTGTCTTGCAACTTATGCGTGTGTTTTGACATGGAGTCGGTCTGACTGGTTGACCTTTCCAGCACACCTGGCTTTCATAAAGCACTAATTAAGAGTCCCTGTAGGGTCTGCTAGCTTGCCAATTAATAGGTTGTTATGAACAACATGTTGTTTGTTTGACTGTGTTGCAAACTCAATTTTACGAAGCTCCGGCTTCACAAGTTACGCTTGTGAGCCTGTGCAAGCTGACTTACAAAAAACTGTTCCAACGCCCATTTACATTATGTATGTTTGTCGTCTACTCTTCATCTTTTGCATGCAGTTAAAATACAGTAATACAGTAGTGGCTGAGCACCAAGGATATGACGTATCTACGTCACTACAGAAAAAGTACACGTTTTTCACGCCATTTCCTGTCAGATTTAGGAAATTTCCAATAAAATAATACAATAATCTCAGTACATTTAGTCTCTTCACATTTATCCCATCATTGACATATACTGACTAATTTGTGAATTTTAACTTTCTGTTAGAAAACATGCATTCCAAATCAGCATTTATCCACCTGTGCTCTAAGAAGGAGGTATCTTTCTAACAGAAATATTTAATGTATAAATGTGTAAATACACTGTGTATATGATATGTCAATTGAGAACTTTGTGTTCCTAAATTCCCCTCGCAGCCCGCAGACCCCACCCCATCTCTCTCCTCTCTCTGATGGTAAACTTGTTTGTCTTGGCTGACCAAGTGTGCACCTTCTGGAAAGTACCCAACTTTTGCAGGAGTTTTCCAGGACTCAACACACTCCAAAGCTCACATAAACTCACACTCCCAGACAAACATTTACACACATACTGTACATCTACACACACACACACACACACACACACACAAAAGGGTTCCTGTTCTGGCATGAACTCACACAAGCACATACACACAACATCAGACAGGAGGAGGCAGCTTATTTTTCCACTGAGTTTTAAGACAACAGATGTCATATTTATTCAGGGATAATAGTTTTGAAAAAGCAGAAACATACCCTGGTCTGACTGACACTGCCATGATCGCATTTCTCTTCATACCACTTCCTATATGTCAGCACTTTACTGCAGTTTTGCTTCATCTCCTCTGGAAAGTTTTTCTCCGCCTGAACATTTTTGCTGATTTGAAACTGAAGCTTCTCTGCATCGTCTTTTAACTCCTCTATCTCCTCTCCTGTCACTCTCTTTCTGTCTCAGATAGGGCTGTTGGTTGCCTGTTACCAAGGTTACGTGGACGTTGTCATAGCGCTGTCTCAGTGTCCGTATCTGGATGTCAACTGGCAGGACAGCGAGGGAAACACAGCTCTCATCACTGCAGCTCAAGCAGGTAACACACAAACACACACACACACACACACAAATGGACACAGTAGTATATCACTGGCTTAGTCACACACACAGACGCTGACAGGCTGGTTTACAGTACTGTTGGACACATGCACGCAGAAATACAAATATACACACGGACAGATTGGCACTAATGCTGACAGGTTATGATGACATGATGTGTCTGTGGCCTACAATAACTACTGTCCGTCCCTCTGTTCTTCAAGGCCACATTACAATCACCAACTATCTGCTCAACTACTACTCTGGGCTGGACATCGAGAGAAGAAACTGCCACGGATTCACCGCTCTGATGAAAGCTGCCATGCAGGGCCGGGTGGAATGTGTGCGCTCTCTCATGATGGCAGGTGAGGAAAATGTGTACACTAAATGTACAAAACTGTGTAGCAGTCAGAAGGGAGGAAATGTGTAGATTTCATACATAGACACCAATGGCTCAGTATCAGAAATGTGTTTTACTGATTGCAACCACAAAAACGTGTTGTTTATTCTGCCATTACTCTGCCACCAGGGCAGCTCAGAACACTGAACCGATATTCAAATAAATCGGTGGACAGATGGGCAATTTCAATACGTTTCCGAAGTGATACAGATTTGTGTTATTAGATGATTATTCTTTTTTTAGCCATAACTATGAAACTAATGGAGAGATTTGATATCAAATTTTAAGACGGGTGTAACTTTAATGATGGGAATGACACCTTCAGATAACACCTTCAACATGTTTATTTTTGCATTTTCTTTCACCTATACCCATGCATTAACTGGCCCTGTGAGATTTGTATGAGGATGGTGTTAAATACATGTAACTCCTTCTAATCTCCATCTTATCTTTTAACCCATCTCTCTGTGTATCCACCTTCTGCTCTGTCCTTTCATTGACACATGTAACCTTCTTTGTGGCGTCCACCAGGAGCTGCCCTGAATGCCAGGGACTGCGGCCGCCACTTGACTGCCAGGGAATGGGCCTTTTTTACGGGGCGTTATGAAACCGCCTGGGTGATGACACGCCTGATGGAACGGCCCTGCGCCTGCCAGTACAGTAACACGTACAGGTAAACTCATAGCTGGCTCACATTGTTTCTCTGCATGTCTGTCTGTTTTGCTTCTTGCTATGGGGATTTAGACATGCAGCACAAGGTCATATGTAAAGAGGGTTAGTGCAAGTGGCAATTGATGCATTAGAAAGGGAGAAGAATATATAGTGGCAAGAGTGATCTGCAAGGAACACACAATACCACACATGGATCCAGCAACACAAAAACATGATCAAGTAGCCTTAAGAGACTTACCTTATATTGTTGAAGTATTACCCCTACAGGGCCTCTGTGCAGTGGATTTATATCAGGTTTGCTCTCCCAGTCTAGAGTGGCCCCCACTGGCATCACTGGTAGCCAAAGCCCAGGAGCCCCGTGGATGTCTGAAGCGCCTGTCGGACACCGTGCGGAACGTCTTCAACATCGCAAATGTCACCAACCCAGAGGAGGAGGGCGTCATCGACCACATGGTTTCTATTACAACTGCCATGAGGAGCCCTGTCATTGCTGTGGCATGCCATACAGTGAGTGATTAAGCTCTAGATCAGGGTTCGTCAACTGGTGGCCCGCTGGCCACATCCGGCCCGCCAGAGCTTCCCATCCGGCCCTCAGAATATAAACGAATTCAGAAAATGCAAGGAGGAAAAAAATGCGCCACTATATTGAGAACAGCGGCTGATGGTACAGTGATTCTTTTGTTCTTTTTTGAATGGAATGCGGCTTGTGCCACATTTTCACGAATGGGAACTATCTTATAGCTTTTCACATACTTGTTGCATGTCTGACAAACGGTTCAAACCTTTTTCATTCTTTTTATTCTTTTTAATTTCTTACTTGATTAATATGTCCAGTCAATCAGGACTGCAATCTGCAATTGCGTTCTGTCTAGGTATCTTAATGGATATCCCATGTTTTTTAAATTTATTTATCTGTTCACACTGACAGGCTAACAAAAAGAACATTAATTTAGTAAAAAAAAAATTTGAACAATAATAAACAATGATATATATATATATATATATATTTATTTATTTTTATTTATTTATATATTTAAATGCCCGGCCCCCACATTGTCTGCTTTGAAAGATTCTGGCTATTGGACAAATGTAGTTTCTGACCCCTGTTCTAGATCATGTTCACCCTTCATTATCCACTTTATCATTAAGCATTAAACTGTATCCCACAAGATCCAAGATCCACCCCGAGCCATGCTCATGTACTCCCACACTAAAAAGCCTTTTGCAAATGTAAGCTGAAATCCGGTGAAGCAATGAGTATACAGGCAACTACTCTTTGTGATAAGAAAGGATTTTTTTTAGACTGTAAAGTTGCTCTCGTCTGCATTATTCCTGGTGGTGTGTGCTCTCTGCACATACTCAGCATAGTTATTCATGCTCAGGCATTATTTTCTTCTCTTCAGATGGAGCCAAACATTCTTGTACAATGTGGAAATGACCTTCCACAGAACAGTTAATATTTGTGTGCTTTTGCATCAGTGTGCAAATGACTTCAGTTTTTGTTTATATTAAGGAGGATAAAGTACTATCACTGCAGTTTCATAGGATTAATGTGCACATAAACATGATAATGTTGCAGTAATAATGCTATTAAAGGATAAATCTGACACTAATTAATATTTTATTTTATTAACTAATTATCTTCTTTTTCATGGGATTCGTTAATAATAATTAAAGGATGTAATTAACGGCAGCCTTACCTGATAAGCATGTTATTCATGCAGGATTACCAGTAGTGCAATACTGCAAACACAAGTGTGACTGAGCACTGCATCCCAGAATTCTATTATTATCACTATCATTGCTACTGCAGTGCTACCAGTATTACACTGCTGATTTTGTTTCAGGTGTGTCCTGACAGCCCCCCAAGTGTGGGCAAACGGCGCCATGCAGTTCCTGAGATCATCCGCCAGCAGCGCGCCAAGGAGCTCCGCTCCACCAACCCTGACAGAGTGGACGGCCACCTCAAACTCTTCCAGAACTCCCGGGTCACACTGGTGGCCAAGAACTCAGCAGACCGCCGGGCCAGCCTTCAGACCCAGAGCCTGGTGCCTCGGGACAGGAGCTCCAGCTTGGGCCTTGTGGCTCATAACGAGGCCCTAGAACTGCGGAGAACCAGCCTGCTGCCCGTGCACATGGTGATGAGGAGGAGCAGCGTCAGGCCGGGGTTAAGCATCCCAAAAGTGAGGGTGTCCAAGGCCCCGACGCCCACTTATGAACCAGAAAAGATCCGGAGGAAGAGCAGCGCCAAAGATGGAGGGGGGCACCTGCTGCAGATACCAAAGTGGCGGTACAAGGAGCTAAAAGAAGAACGGAGGAAAGCCGAAGACGCTGAGAGGAGGAGGCTGGAGGCTGTAACCAAGAGACACCTTGCTGCTGGGAAAAGGAAATAATAATATCATTGCCTCATAGGATGTCATGTACACTACCCCAAAAAGAGAGAAACGCTAGACCGACCATAACGTTGGACAGTATTGTCTTTAATGTTTTTCTATATGTGCTCAGGTGAGTCTAGAATTACCAGCAGTGTTCCTAAAACAGGGCAGAAGACTGAAGGTTGCTTTAGTCTGCTCAGTTTTGCAAGAGGGATGCCATTGGCCTCTTAAAAATGGCTGTCAGAGTTTTGACAGCATTAGTGTGCGATGCTCAGTGTCCTTTCATGATGTCAAATAGTGAATACCCAGGGGAATTGATACTTGAAATGTTTTTAGCTAACTTATTTTTCATATTTATTGCTTTTTAATGGATGGCCAAGTCTATATTTTGTTATGCTTTGGGTGCTCAATACTGCAGTGTATTTGTAGTGTGCTACACTGTATTGGAGCAGAAGACGCTTATTAACACACATTTGTTCATCTTTCTGCCTACAAATTGGAAGCATTTTATTAAAAGATGTTATGAAATAATGTCTTTAAAATATTCAGTGGAGAATACTAATGGGCGTGTCATATTGACTGAGAAAGCTAAACACAAGCTTATACAGAATCTAATGGCATTTGACAGCAATGTTTTAGATGCTTGTTTTGCTTTATAATGACAAACCCATGAATGTATTTTGGATATATATTTTATATTAGAGATTTTAATGCTGTCTGATGACAATCCTTTTATTTTTTATTCCGTATGGAGTTTTTCACATACTAATTTACAAACTATGTTTCCTAGTCTTAATGTTTGAGACCGAGACAGAAATGTAGAGCACTATTGTGACGTAACACTTAAATCTTACCATGTGGGAAGAAAGTTCAAACTCTACCCAGTTGTTTGGATTGCAGAACCACATTAACACTGGTTATAATAGCGATAAACTAACATGCAATGAACGAGACTCTTAAGATGAGTGGGTTTGGTGTATACAGGGTATGAATGATGTGAACAAAATAAACACTTCTGCTAACGGTGACTGTGGATGTGATTGTGATTGAGCCAGATATCGATGCTTTATTGCTGCTATAATTTCCAATGCCTCATCCACGTTGTGTAGGAAAATTAATAAGAAAATGGTGGGATTTTGTTTTCTTTTCTTGATTTTCATAAAACCTCTAAGCATTGGGGGCATGCGTTTAATCCAGTCACAACTGCAGAAAAAAAACTCATCAGTTATGTGAGTTTGAGAAACCAGAGTGAGCCTCGGTCAATGTGGCAGTAGAATTGAAGTGAACACATTCTCTGATAAAAACAGCCATCCCATTATAGAGCAATAGGTCAACTCCCTGTTTTAACATAAGAACAGTTAAAATAATGGGGCAAAAAATAGCCACGAGTTTAAACACGCAGAGCCACAGGGAGAGCAGTGATATAACATTGTTGGGATTTTTGAGAGCACAATTTCACGGTCCAAACGCCTCATGGCGATTGCAGCTTAAGTGCCATCCAAGAGTGTGTGTCTAATATACATGGTGATGAGTTGCTAAGGGGTTACAAGGGGTATTGCACAGCCAAATAATTTCTTCAAATAAACTCCATTGACTTGTGAGTGGCGATCTGCTTAGATACTGCTCAGAGGAAGCCATTTGAAGGCGACAAAAGATGAACGAACTGCACATTTACTGAACTCTGCATTTAGCAAACTAAGTGGTTTCAGGATCAACACTTATTCAACAATAACATAAGGAACGGTTCAGGGCATCATAGGTTTGCTGACCATGAATATAAACTTCTTCGTCAGGATGAAGTATTTTAATATGGTTACTGCAGTATTTCTGTAAACTGTTGAAAGGTTTCTTTGGAACACTGAAGGAAACTGAGATACCTTTAGATGCTTATATTCATGACAGGATGTTGAATTCTGAACTGGACTGTTATTTGTGCATACTGTTTTGTGTTTTTCTGTTCATAGTGTGTGAAGGAATGGACTGCATGAGTGTGTAGTGTGCGTGCATATGAGAGAGAGACAAAAGCTATTAGCCCCGAATGCATCAGATAATATTTAGGTCATTGTTGTAGCTCAAACAGCTGTTGGCTTAGATTGTAACCTGAGATTATGAAGCAGCCACAGGCTTGGTCAGCGATTCCCCATCCTGCCCCACCCCACCTCACCTCACCCCGACCCAAATCCCTCATAGAAATTCAGAAGTGGCCAAATAAACAGGGTACCATCCACTATTATGTCATACAGCGATGCTACAGGCTGGGATTTAGACAGTGCTTCTGTCAAACCTGTGAATTTGGGGGAAATCCTTAGTTGGGCCCTCTGCTGGTTGGTTTTGGTACAACATGTAAGGACTTACATATTAAGTTGACAAGGTGCCTGTTAATATGATGACGAAGACATTTGGAAACACTGCGCTCATGACATCCGAGGAATGGGATCATCATGATGTGGTCTCTGTCTAACTGCTGCATGCCAAAGATGATTAGATACAGTGGCTACACTATGTTTAGTAATCAACAGAGGTGAAAGAAGTATTCACATCTTTTACTAAAGTAGAAGTAGCAATACCACGGTGTAAAAATACAGATAAAAATCATTACATGTAAAAGTCCTGCATTTAAAATCTCACTTAAGTAAATGTACATAAGTATTAGCATCAAAATATACCTAAAGTACCAAAACTAACCAAAGCACACATTGTGCAAAATGGCAAATTTTAGAAAAACATATCATACCCAGGAATTATAATTAGTGATGCATTAATGTGTAAGCATCACTTATGTTGCAGCTGGTAACAGTGGGGCTGATTTCAGCTACTTTATATACTGCTGGGTTGCTCATCTTATAATAATATATCATAATTTATTATTTGCTTTATATTTTGTACTAAAAATCTGAATCTACAAAGTAGCTGGTAACTAAAGCTGTCAAATAGTGGAGTAAAAAGGAAAATATTGTGTATTTGCCATCACAATAGAAGTATAAACTAGCATCAAGTGGAAATACCCAAGTAAAGTACAAGTACCTCAAAACTGGACTTAAGTACAGTGCTTGAGTAAATGTACTTAGTTACATTCCACAAATGGTAATCAGCAGTAACCCCGGTAAGATGTTCTTTTCAATGTAATCGTTAATACACCGACCTGCACCAAATGACACTATAAGGTCATATAATATCATCATTGCTGATTCCTCTTGATAAGTAAGGGTTGTAACATTTTGCTGATAAATCAATGACTAATAATTAAATATGTAGTTGCAATAAGCAAGAAGTAACGTGAAGCAATATCTGCGTGTAGCTACACAGAAGTAAAAAAAAAAAGCTAATTAGAATTGATTGAATCATTTCATTCTCTGGCAAACTGAATAGCATTTAACCACATCTGAGGGTTTATTTATAAACACAAGGTTAAAACATATGATCCTTATGGTCAGAAGGAATTCTTCCATATTTTCTCATATTTAGCAAGAACTAAATGAAATCTATTCCAGTGCTCAAGGTATGAGAGCTATATCATTTTTTTTTTTTTTTGTATTCTTTGAAATTATACTGTGATGCAATCAAGGATAAAGTAGGTCCGTCTGAATGAATTCCATTTTTGAAAAGTATGAATAAATGAAAATGTCTCACAATTAAATCAGCATAAGAATTATCCATAACGTGGGAACTAAAAATAAACTTCAAGTGGCAGTGCCCTCACTGATAAAAAGCGAGGAAAAGTTGTCAGAGAGCCGCTCTCTAACACACACAAAATATTTTCTCCCGGGAGTTTTGATAACCCCAAATTATATTTTCTGTTAGACGTTTCCAACAGCAACACTAGAAAACAGGCTTGTTTTACATACAACCCTGCCAGTGTTCTTTGAGGAGTTCCACCCATGTAATGGTGTGATCTTTGGAATATGTAAATATAATAAAAAGGTAAGTTGGGAAACCAAGCAGGTTGGTTTTGGTGAAACCAGAGCCAAAATGTCACTGTAACTTTGTCATGTTAACCCTGCTGCCTTTTTAAAATGACCATGAGCAAACTGACTGAGTAAACCGCAGCATCGGTGGAAGGTTTTCAGGCGGCTGTTTCACAGAAATGACCGGTCTCAACTAGCTGAAGCCAGTTTTAATGTTCCTGAGGACCTCATGGCCAACAGCTGGTGGTGTATACTCAAGGCTAATGTAATAACGTGCTTCTAAATGACAAGGACTTAACACTGAGGATAAAGTGCCTTCAACTGTAACCTTGACTGTTTTTATGGTGTTGGAAGAAAAACTAAAAAAGTCTGTTTCATAGTCAGAATGACTAGAGAACTTATTTGGACTGCCGAGACAGGGTTACTAGAAGCTAGCCTTTCTGGGTTCTCCTCCTAAATATACCCACATAGAGGGCAGTGCCTGGCTCATGGGCAGTTGTTTGTTGTTGCAGGGCACCAGAACTGTCTATTAGTTCAAATAAAGCTCGCTTTACAGGCTTCATAAATGATGCACCAACATGTGAAAAAGTAAACCTATGCACCTATTATATATTTAATAGATAACTTTTAATCTATAAAAAAGGTATATAGATGCACAATTTAAATTAATAGATATTTCAATGTGGTCATAGTTACAAGTGAACCAATTTTTTGCTGTGTCTCGCTAGACCAGCATGGACAAAATTCGGAATATTTCATCTTGATCCAATGCACCTTCTTCTTTGTGGATTTATACTCTCACAAGATTCCTGAGTAGGGCAGTGTGATACATTTTTAGCAGCGCCTCACCCTCATTCTGTTTGTCCAGTCAGTCTAATAGGGCATGGCAGAGGATGAGAGGTCTGCCACATAGAGAGAACTACGTACAATCATGGAGAGTCAAGGAGATTGTGTCTGCTTTAATGGGGTGTTCCAGCTTGCTGACAGAGGCTCGTACCAACTAGGCCTGCACTGGCTGGTTTACTGAGCTAACATAAACTGACAGAACACCTGGTTGCAGATGCTTGTGTAAAGATGGATTACATGCACTAACACCTGGCGCACACTGTGTATGTGTGTGTGTTTGTGTGCGAGCTGAAGAAGGAAAAAAGAACAAACAGCAGACAGCTCTTGGAGAGATGCTTCTTCATTTCAAAACACCACCTGAGCCCTGGAACGCTCCAACACTCTAGGTGAGGTACAGGTCACAATCCGTCAAGTAGGACTATTTTGAACTTTCACTTTCAATACAAAATATCAGAACCATATCATTCACCTTCTCTAAGTACTGAGCTGAAAATCTTTTTTTACATGACAAATGTTACAGATGAGTCTCAACAAAAAGCTTTTGTCCAGTCATCCCTCGTTTCATTCAAATACAGACAAGCTGAAAAGGCGTTTTATTCAAGATAGTCTATATCTTTATTTACTATGACAACCACACCTAATACCTATGTCCACTCAGCGACTAAAGATTTGTACAATTTACTCAAGCAAAACAACTGAGAAAAACTAAAATAAAACTCTTTTAAACTTAATTAAATAACATAGGAATCATAACTTCTTGGCAAGATAAATTTCTTTCTTTCTCGGAAACCTGAACATTAGTGTTGCAACAAACACCACTTGAGTGTAAGGGGATGGGTGATTAAGGAAAAGGGTGGTGTGTGTTAATATGTTGCATTTCTTAACGAAATGGGGGGCTGATACAGATTTCTGATATGCAACGAGACCATACCTGCAGATATCCTGGCAAGTAGAAATAAATGTATTGCATTTCCCTTGCACAGACACACCATCGCGTGGCTAACATATGAGTTCTTTTCTATGGAATGTGGAAATCACCATTTTTGTTGTTACCTTCATCTTACAGTTAAGAGTCTCATTTTTATTTTCTGAGCTGCACCTCTGCAATGCTTTGTTCAACTTGTAATAGAGTGCATTACTCCCTGCTGATGTTCTGGCTGTTAGAGCAAACGCAAAGCTTCCTACAGCCGCTTCACACTAAATGGCTTTCTTTAGATTTCATTACATTTTTGGCTGCATTTACATTCCTGTTGACTCTGGTGTGTAGCAGATAAAATGTAAATCCATGCGAGTTAAATAAGACAAAACAGTTTTGGAATCTAAGCAATGAGGCACTGCAGGGAGACGTTCACTGTGAAGCAGGCTGAGTTTGCATTAAAGTTAAGTTACCATTGCCAGGGAAGGATAGACATTATTTCAGCTCCAATAAGGCAAGCAAACACGGAGAGCAGATCAGAGACCAGCAAGACTCGCTCTGTTAAATAAAGGTAAGAACAGTGACACAAGAGGAAACTGTAGCAAAAGCTAAATAGGTTTTGCTGCAGCCCAAAAGCTCTATTAGCTTCTAGAGTATGACACTAATGGCCTGATTCAAGTAGCTATTTGGTTAATGACAGCCATCATTACAGAAGAATGGGTCATGTTTTTGCCTCTCATTGGTTTTCCTTATTGGCCATCTAGAATATTGAAAATGTCCAGTTTCTTGTCAGGTTTGAATGTATTTACAGATTTCAATTGGAGGCCAATAAGTCACAACATCTATGATAATTGGTTAATGCTGTCATGTAGTTAGCTACCTTAACTCTGGTCCAAGCTTGTACCTGTGCAATTTGGCAACTTCTCTGTGACACACACACACGCACGCACGCACGCACGCACGCACGCACACACGCGCACACTAAACTGAGTTTTGCAATGTAAAAGCTGCTTTCTGTGCTCTTTTTGGTTTGTGTTAAACTGGCGTCCACCTCACGATTGTTGATTTGTTCGTTTGGTCTGCGAAGATCATAGGTAGAAGGCTCATCACTGTGAGGTGATTGGTTGGTTGGTTGATTGGTTGGTTGGTTGGTTAGTCAGTCTGATTGATAGGTTGCTGTGACACGCTGGTTGTTATGATGTGGTATTAGTCAGCACATTGCTAGGGGTGAGAGTTCCCCCACACAGACTCAGATCTGAAATCAGATTCTCCATTAATGTTCAATCCTCCAAATGATAGCCATTTTAGAAGCCCCTCCACCCACGTATACCACCTTAAGACGATACAACTGTCGAAACAATCCCTCTTAAGGAGGACCCAAAAGTGCAGCACCACTAGAGCAGCAGGGGTGTAAAGAGTGGGACTTCTACAATGGCTGTATTGACATTGGGTAGCTGTTGCAGGTCAATTCCTCATAAGTGTAATGCAACAAAAATGACAGATTTTTAAGAGGAGATCTGTGCCTGGTGGGGAAAACATCATAATCCTGTGTGTTCCATTTGGAAAGGCCGGCTGGTGGAGTTAGCGTAGCCATCGTAGCCCGCTGCCTGGCTCACTTGCGGGGCTGGTGGATGTGCTGGTTGATGTGCTGGACAGAGGCCAGCTTGGGGACACAAGGCTGGGGCTTCTGGTGGGCCACCTGGGCAGCTGCAGGGGTGAAGTCCTTATCACCCTGAACAGAACAGTCATACAATAGTACATGAGAGCAAAAGAATGAACTGCAAAAAGAAATGCTAAGATAAGTTTACAGCCTAAGCTGCTAAATCAGTTCATGCATAGACTTCCTGCTAAGAGGCTCATTATCAAACTTAGACACACAAAGAAGAATTTAAAATAACTAAGAAAATGATCAGTGCAAATATATAACTGTTTAGTAAACACAACAGGAATATGTACAGAAATATTCAGGGTTTCTACATATTCTTTGTTAGTGTGTGTAATTGTGTATGCAACACAATGTTTTGTTTCTATGCCTGCATACAGCGTGTGAACTCCATGTCCTATTTTTAAATCCTTTACCCCTTGATAATCATGATGACAATGAGGAAAGTGCACGAAGGGTAGTGTATGGAGCACTCATCTGTCCCCACTGACCTGCTCTGCAACCTCAATCTCTTATTCCAAGAAAAATGCCCATAAACAGCCTCGTCTAAATCGGATCAAAGCGGGAATTTGATCATTCAAAAAGGAATACATAATTTTAATCAGACTCACAACAATCGTGACTCGATTCTTCCCTTCTTTATTTTTATCTCTTCCTGCCATCACTCTTTTCTGTCTTCCTCAATGTTTCTGCTTCTTTCCTTTACTTATTCCTGTTCCTTTCTTTGGTCCATTTTTCTATGCTGTACTTCTCCCTTGCCTTCTTCATCCCAACCACATTTATGAGAGAAAGTTGAAGTGGATGGATGGAATGTATAGCTATAGCATCGCACACTCACATTTATTTTTGTGTGGAAAAAGTTTTAAATAAAGCACAGTGGTGGAGGGTGGGAAGCTTGGTTAAAGCTGGGAAACTAGTTGCAGCACTATGAAAAGCACACATCACATTGCCGCATGGATGATTAAATGGATTAAGATTGAAGGTTTTAATTCCTTCATCTAAAATACTGGATTATTGTATTTAGTTAAGTTGGTGTTCGACTGATGCTGTTCAGATGTTTCCATATGTGGATGTTACTCCTCCATCCTAAATATAATAACACAACACATGGTTCCCTCATTTTCTGATTTCTTAGGACATCCACATAGATAAAGTAATATAACCAATTTAATCCACACACACACACACACACACACACACCGCCTGTCTTTCTGTCTGTACCTCTTGCTGAACTTCACTCGCCCACCACATCATTGCTTGACCTTAATCCTATCTGTATGTGTGTGTTGGTTTTGTACTGTATGTGCGCTATAGTTGTCCTGCGCGTGTGCGTGTGGGTGGGAACAACACATTTACAGTGCGCGTGCGTCTCTTTCATTTAAAGCCTATTCCACAGCTAACTGCATGGGATGTGGATTGATTTGACCTCCAAATGCCCTTCCTCTCTCTTCTGAAGCTCAAACCTTCTGTCTTCTCTATCTCTCCTACTGAAGGAGAAGTACAGGAGGAGGGAAAGATCAAATTAACTGTGGTACTGCACTACACTGAACAGAAAGCATGGTGATTGGCAAGGCCAATCTTGCCTCCTTTTCACTCCTTTCATTTTAGTTCACAGTTAAAATATCCATTTTGAGAAATAATGTGATTTTTGCTACTTTTTTCCACATGAAATTTACCTTTTAATACTTTAAGGAATGTTTAGAAAACACGTGAAATGGAAGAAATCTTAAAAAGCAGAATAATATATTTTTTTTTTTACGTCCATGTGGCTCAAGAAGATATAGTGCTGCATTTCTTGAATTGTTTACATTAACATAATGTTGCAAACTTACACTTAAGATGTTTTCAAAAGGTAGAAAAAAGGTAGAGATATTTTTTTCCCTTCCAAACATTTTAAGAGTTTGCCTACATCCAATCATTTTGCTGTGTGTTTTTTCCTGCAAATTTATTCCAAAGCAGAACCGTCTCATATAGAATATATCCTGTGAAGGAGTCTTATAGCTGAGTTATGATAACTCCATTTGACAAGTATTTTTTTGAGGATACAAAATACGAATTTGGGGTGAAATCTGATCCCTGTGGACAGGAGGACATGTGGTCTGAACCCCAAAACCAACTGGGGACACGAGAAAGGCATACATGTTTCACCTGAATTATCTGTCATCCTTTTCCTTTAGAGTTTCAGCTGCAGCTAGTCTAGCTTTAGATGCTTTCCTTTAGTATCTTGGGTCAAATCCTGGGTCATATATATATACACACATTTTTACATAAAAAAAAAAAAACAAATCGCAGCAGGTCACAAACTCTACACACAGACATACACACACTAAAGTGTTTCATTTAGCTCCAAAAAGGCTTTTCTGAGGCTTTGTGCAGTGCTAGCCTTTGGGTTTGATGGCAGTGATAGGGGGCGGATGGGAAGGCTAGAGGAGGATCGGGGGATAAATGGGATTCCTGCCACCTAGCTGATATCACCATGATCTTCTGCAAACAATCTACCTGGTGTGACACACACACACACACACACACACGCACAGCTCAGTTTCTGTTGAGACCGTGTCAGAGAGGTGCTGATTCCACTCGATGGGCCCTTTTATGCTGCAGCTTATAGTGGCTATATTGAGTTGCAATATACTGTATCGTTAAGTGTTGCCAGATTAAACATAATAACGCAAATATGCAATATAAATGACAATTAAAACATATAAAAGTCATTAAAATGCATCTGTCAGTGTGGACATTTTTAAAAGATTAATTCTTATTTTAAACATTTTTTTAAAAGAAATTGTGTCAAATTGATATCTCAGGACAACGTTTCACTTTCATTTATGTATAAAAAAATTTATGTGGTCCATGTTTAAGTTACGGGCATAAATAACATTGTAAAATAACCCTTTATTTTTCTTTAAATCAATCAAAGTCACAACATCATCTTTAATTACAGATATTTGATTAGTGATCCTCACTTTATCACATGGCACTCTGCTGGTATGCTCTGCCTCGTTTTTCTTTTTCCCCCCTCTTATTCTCTCTCAGCACTAAGCCCCGACCTCTCCCTGTAGAGCGCATGTCCCAGATATAAACCGCCCTATCATGCTTATTTCAACACTCCTGGTGGTCTGTGTGTGCGCGTGTGGCTGAGAGTGTGTATGTGTGTCTTACCTTTGTAACCACTCCAGACACAATCATGGGGGCTTTTGGTGGACTGAAAAGGAGAACAAAGGGAATCAAATTGAAAATGATGTGTAGAATTCACAACAATAAACAATTCAATAAGCAGAGTGTGTGTCCGGTGCTTGATTCTGTGTGTGTAATTTAATTATATTGTGAGCTGCATACTTTACATACAGTATGGGGACATTTACCAACAATTACCTATGGGACTACTTTTAAAAATGACACTGTGCCAAAATTCGAACATCCCAAGTTGTCGGAACACATAACAACCACAGTCTTACTCTCTCTGGCAGCACACACACACACACACACACACACACACACACAGAGGACCTGCCAGCAGCTTAAATAGCTCCCATTCATCCTGGCTCACAGCTTGTGGATGGAAAGCATGAGAAAAGAGAGGGAGGGAGGTGAAGCTATGAGACAAAAAAAGAGCTAAAGAGGAGGATGATGATAAAGGAAAGGATTTGGGAAGGAGGAGAAGAGAGGAGGGGGGGGGGGGGTAAAGACAGGTCAGGGCAGATAGAGGAGGGGGAGGACGAAGGAAATGGAGAAGAACTATCTATGTAATAATAGACTGTTAGAGGAGAGGAGAGAAGGATGAAGGAGAGAGGGAGGCGAGCACTCACTCAGACATAGAGAAAGGGAAGGGAATGGAGGCAGAGAAAAAGACGCGGAGGAGGAATGTGGAACCTGAGGTAAGTATCGACCTTGACATGACAAACGAGCACCGTCTAATTTTACGGCGGCGTCACCCCCGGCAAAAGAGTACAGTTGTGGTAGCCACCTTCAAAACTCCACTCAAAGTCATTAGCTATAGCAGCAAGCATGTCCAACTTATAGTGTACCTCATTAACAGCCTAAATGTGTAGAAAAGATGAAAAGTCTGACTGCAAACTGCAACCTCAGCTGTCAGAATCAAAGCACTTAGGAAATCACAACATTTCAAACATCTGCTACTTTCTTTTAAATATTTTAGGATCCATGCACAACTTTATAATCACAATCAATTAACAGTTATGGATTCTCAACACATCTGGCTAACCTCCATCTCGACAATCAACATCTTGGCACCGGATAGCCCTCTGCTATCTACCTCAATGAGAAGATTTTCACCTTGCTATTAAATGAATGATGGGATATGTTTAATTTCACTGATTATTCCTCACTAGCCACGCTCCAAATGTGGGTTGAGAGGCTCTCTATTAGCAAGTAAATTAATTCAAATATACCATATTAGCGCCTCCAGCATTTCTCATTCAAATAAATGATGCTCTGCTAGTTGTGAAGTGGTCGTGCTAGCTTTTCGCTAACATTTGCCTCGAAAGTAGAGTTTTCAAAATGTGAGGAACAAATGGAGAATAAATGTGCATATGGCGCCAGAGGATCCAAAACTATAAAAACAATTCAACTATGAAAAATGCTAACAAGAGATTCATTACGTATGCTTGTGTTCAAGAACCTGTCGGCTAAACTTTCATCTTAAACACACCTGGCCGAGCACCATGCTGCAGAGCAGAAGTATCTGCTTTCATTACACAGATGACAGTTAGCTGAAAAATGGCATGCTAGCATTATAGGATACCAGATTTCCTCATTTGTTCTAACAGGCCCTTCTAGCGGTAAGCTAGCTCGTTAGCGTTCAGCTGCTACTGCCCGACTGTTGAATGAGAACAGCCCTGGCATCCAGCTGTGATTCTAAAATGTGGAAATCTTCTTTGAATGATGTGTTTCACATGTCAAATATCTGAACTCCAAAAGTTACAAAAACTGTATTAATCGTTGTGTTTAACACCATGCTGCAGAGACATGCAGCACTTGTGGACAGTAGCTGCTTCGGTTCCAACATAATGGGTGTGAGGTGAAAAGGCATGCTCAGTTTGATATGTATTCACATTCTGAGAAAGTGTGGGCTGGTATTCACAGCACGCTGGGTTGTCACACGTCTCCATTCTGCTGAATCTCCATTGTGATAAATCCTGAAATATTAAAAACCCTGACTGCAAAGGGATGATGGAAAAAGACAGTATTGTATTTGAAACATTTTGGCATCCAACTTTGGCCCATTGTTAGTGGGATCTGATATGAAGGCCAGAGAGACAGAGGGCAGACATGACTAGACAGACAGGAGTGAGGGGTGTACGGCTGTCAGAGAAACATACAGCTAACAAGCATCTTTAAAAGTCAGGCAGGAAGCAAGATGAGAGGGTAAGCTCTTCACCTGACTGGCAGTTAAATACATAGATACTGTGTAATCACACGTTGTAGACGGACAGACATGACAGCTTTTAGTCACGCTTGATAAACAGATGACAGAGACTCCATTTAAGACTTTTTAAATTATGCACAACAACAGGCCCCGATACCTTAATCTAGATACCACAAAAAAAATCCTTAGCCACACGATTATGCTACCGACACCCCCTCAATTATTCTATCTGTATGGTAAAATGGAAAGAGATACGCAGAGAGAGAGAGAGAAAACCCACAAGATCCCTGCTGTGGCTCGCTGTGCTTGGCAGAAGGGGGGCATGCGTATGGTGGCAGAGAGCGCCTGCAGGGGGCAGTAGACAGCTGTCAGGAATCCTGGGGAGGAGACGCTCTGTGCCAGGAGAGGAGAATAAAGAATAAAGAAGAAATAAAGAAGAAAGGAGAGGGAGGCAGAAATAAAATGCTAATTTTAACTAATAACTTAAAGAGTGAAATGTGCATTAATTCATTTATATGGCATTTTCTTCTCTGTCTTTAGATCCAAAGCCACACCTCACAAACCACCACCACCACCACCACCACAACCCCACCCATCTCTCACTGCTTCAGTAGAGCAGGAAGTTTGTTGCCGTGGGCGAGGTGGTGGTTGCCATAGAAACTGATGCCTGTTGCCCGTTTCTCCTCCTCCTCCTTCCCCCTCTCTCTTCCTCTCAACTTTTCACCATGAGCTGTCAGCTTGCTGCACATTTCACCACTGTTCCTACGTACGGAGTATGTGCGCAGTGATTAAGTCAAGCGTGTACACAGCACCACCCGCTCTCGTTCTGAGGCTCTGGAACATATCCACCTCTCACCCAAATATGTAGGAGAGGTGACAGTGCAACTGACACGAGGCCTGTGATCACCCTGCATGTAGTTCTTCTTTTTTTTTTTTACACATTTAGCTGATCTCTGATTTAGCCGGTCTTGTCCAAACGTTGTGTGTGTGGTTCATAAACCATGTATCCACTTTAATAAAAAGCAACGCGGTAGGTGATGAAACGAGCATGTTCGTCTGTTTCCCTCCTCTGCTATGTCTCCTCTCTCTCCTGCTTCTCTGACTCTCACTGAACATGACATTTTAGCACAGGAGCAGAAACACTGTTATTCCTGATGCTTTTCAAAAACACATCTGGCTGACAGTCAGTGTGCAGGGAGACTCTGCTGGGTCACCAGCCTGCTCTGGCGTATGCCAACCTTTCTTGCCGGTATCTCAACCCTACCCACCTTTCTCCTTATTTTATTACTCCTTCTCTCCCTGAGTAAAACCTTTCCTCTTCTGTATCTTCATACCGATGCATGGCATCCCTCCTTTTCCATACCATAATGATCCTCTCTCCTCTTCACCATAATCCCGGACGACCATCTCTCGCTCTCTCTCTCGCTCTCTCTCTCTTGGCCACATCTGTCCATCTCGGCCAGATTGGGTACGGCAGGTGTTCCCCTGACTACAACGCATCGCTGGCTGCTACTAATGCAAAATTTACCCAGCGGCCACCTGCTAGACGTCCATCAGCGTGACACAGAGAGGGATGGGCAGAGTGCGGGTGAGTGAGAGAGTTTCACTGACTGTATTTACTGATGGAGTGCAGTTACAAGGTGTTTCTTTTTAGTTGCACTGACAGGTCAATTTTTGTTAAAGATAAACACTTCACAGGCAAAGGTAATTTATTTTAGTGCCCAAGTAATGATTCCTCTTCTTTGAGTACAAGCTAAAAAATGAGTTTTTTGGGGAAAATGAAGTGACATAAATACTAAAAGAACTTTTAATCCCGGTACAGCCCTGGTGAGCCAGTTTACACATGAGGGAAAAAATTCAAAGACATTTCAACTCACAAAATCCTTTTTGTACAGACATCTAGCTGGCTCCTCTACCAGTGCAACTTATTATAAACACATTTTCGAAGAAAGACTAGGCTGCAAGTAATAAAGAACAGCAGGGAGTCAAATCTGAATGTCTATTTGTAAAGCTTCTGCTCACAGTTTGTTTTATACTTGGACAAATAATCAACTACTTTGTTCATTTAGAGCTGAAACGACTAATTCATTAATCAGTTAGTTGATTGACAGAAACAAGCAAAATACACCAAACATTCTCTGGTGCCAGCTTTTCACATTTGATGTTTTGCTGTGTTTCTCTGTTTATATAATTAGGAACTGCATTTGCACTGTTGGTTGATTAAAACAAGATATTTTCAGATGTCACCTTTGGCTCTAGGTTTTGTGATGCACATTTCTTTCCACTATTTTCTGACATTTCATGGTGTAAATGATTAACTGAGAAGAATTATTTTTAATCATTCAAATGAATTCAAAAGTGAAAGTAAACAGCCCCAATTTAAGTCTCAAACATGTACGGCATGACTCCATATCCTCTGAAGCAACATAACAAAATGAGGAAGTGCATATTCAACACGCTGGAATGGCGGTGACACCCAGCGTCTGCTACATTTGAAAAATGTCAGGCATTTTTCTTGTAGTCCAGAGTTTTCTCTCTTTATCAAGCAGACCTTTACCCCTGAGAACTAGAATCCAAGCTTGCATGTTGTTTACGTGCCTCTGTTATCACCTTCACGTTTCACTTTACTGCTCTGTCTATTATTACCACTCATCTTGGCACTAATGAAACGGGAGCGAGAGAAAGTTACTTATTGCCACTGACAGGCTTGATACTATTCATGCTTTGAATAACAGGAACATACTCAAACAATCACAGGTGATGAAGAACATGAAAAATATAGTGTGTGTGTGTGTGAGGGAGAGTGAGAGGTTGTGGGTTTAACGTACATGCGAGCAACATTTCTTGACAGTTGGCAATGTTCTTGAACCCTGCTCACTGCTTGTCAGTTTTCATTTATCACATCTCAATAACACACACACACACATACACACACACACACACACACACACTGATATGTGGTGTGAATATGCCACCTGTACTGATACACACATAGCACATAGCTATGGGTCCTCATGAATATTGAGTAGACATATGTGGGTGTAGAAGCAGACACGCATGCACAATTACACTGACAATAGGCAACGACTTGCACCATCGCAGAACGGAGTGACCTCGGTTCAAACAACGCATTCAAGCAGCAAAAGCCAAACATGCTAATACGGAAACAGAACAATTATTATTGTCGCTCGGAAAAAAAGCCAGCGTGATGTAAAACATGCAAACCAAGGCTGCTTATAGCAAACAATAGTGACTGCTGCTGAATGGGCTGTTCAAGTTAATGCTGTAATTATGCAGTAATTATGTTGTTTACCGAATAAGCTGGCAACAGTACACAACAAGTCTGCTGCAAAACTGCCTACAGCATAGCCTTATAGAAAAGTGGAGCAGCTAAATTGCTTAGTTGGCAATTTGCAGTGTGTGTGCGTTTGTGTGTGTGATTACCAACTTGTAAATCACCACAGAGTCGTACATTGCACAGGACGTCTCTCAATCTAACTAAAGAGTACGGAACCAGTTTTACTTCTGCGGTAGGTGTACGTAGCTGCTTGTGTCTGTCTTGACTGTTTGTATGGATGGATTGTGAGACAATGGGACCCTGAGCACAAACACGACAAGGTCCCCCACTTCTCATAGATAAGAACAAGACACTCAGACTTAAAGAGATAATAAACTATGTTGCCACGTCGTTTGTAGATGTTTTGTGTCTCTTTGGGGTCCTATAGTGTCTCTTTATGGTCGTTTTGTGTCTCTTTGTAGTTGTTTGATTGACTCCAACACTTCAAACAGAGGCTCTGGCCCCTGGGCCCATGCCCGGTAATTCCTTTCAGTAATACTTCCATGAGTGTGTGGCCGTGGTACCTGGTGCTGACGTACTCCTCCTCATCATCATCTTTCTGCGGTGGTTCAGGAGCAGCAGCGGTCTGGTGCTTCTGCACTATCCTCATACCTCCTGCCTTTACTGCAACACACACACACACACACACACACACACACACACACACACACACACACACACACACACACACACACACACACACACACACACACACACACACACACACACACACACACACACA